>VSMD01087434.1:0-46256 GCA_008750895.1 Mirza zaza
GAGGGGTTTTGCAGGACACAGGACAAGATAGTTACCCTGGAAGGAGAAAGGAGTCAGGCCCCCCTCACTCATAGACAGCACCCCAACCTCACTCACGCCCTCCCCGTCTCTCTAGGAAACACTCAGAAGCCATCTCCAGTCCGTGGATTCCTCACACTAGTTCTGATCTATTTTCATTGCCATTGTGACTCAAACTGACAGTGCATTTGTTCTTCGTTAAAGTTGCCTAGCATTTTGTTTAAGCAGCGTATTAGGCTGCCAGCCTTCTAGGGTCGGTGGCCTCCCTTGTCCCTGGCAGTACCTGGTCTACCTCTACGAGGCTGGACGTGACCATCAGTCCTGACTTGGCAAAGCGGCAATGCTGAGAGATGCGGTTCTGACTGCGAGAGCACTGAGGAGTCAGGAACGTTCTCGCTGGAGGCAAAAAGGGGAGGACGCGCCCACGGAAAGACAGAGCGAGACCTTCCTCGGGCCTCTTCTCAAAGGCCCCTTCTCTCCTTGTCCAGCCCCTCCTGCATCACGGTCTCCAGGGCCTCCTGTCGTTCCCAGGATTTACTCTTTTCTCTTGGGTTATTTCTATTGGGTTATTTCTCTGTCACCTGGATGGGCGGGGCTGCGGGTCAAATGCATTTTACAGTGACGATGACAGACCTCAGCTCAGGAAAAGGACTCTCTTCCCTGCCAGCTGAGGGCTTAGAGTGAAGTAGGGAGTGGGAGCAGGCATCTCTCCCTTAGGTGTAGCATTGAGAGTCCCTAAAGGGAGACATTCGAGAAGGGGTGTGTGGGTTGGGGTGTGTGCAGGTGCGTATCTGTGCAAAGAGGTGGTGAGCGGGCGTTAGTCCGTGCCAGTGTGGGTCAGTACGGTGGGAATAAGAACACGGGGTGGGCATGGGATGGCCGTATCGCCGCACTCCTGTCTGGGCCTCGGGCAGGTTCCCTAACCTGTCTCACGGCCGTGGTTTTCTCATCTTTCTGTTACTGAGTTCTTGGGAGGACTAACTATCCTAACACACATAAAGCACGTAGCCCGGTGCCTGGCATGCAGCAACCGCTCAGTAAACCTCGGCGATTACTGTCATGAGGGCTGACCCCGACCGCAGCTGGGCGGGCTCCAAGGCCTCCGTAGACCCTCGCAAGAGGGGCGCACAAGGAGCCAGGGGTGAGCTGGCTTGAGTTTTTGGAACTGTCTTACTATATTTGAAATTTATTCTGAAATCCAACGTGCCGAGGTCCCTTGATAAAACAGGGGGAGAAAAAGTGGAAGCATATGGTGGTCTGAGTCTTGAAGAATGACTTCGATCCTAGAAACAGGCTGTTGGAGAAATAGGCCTTTTCAGCCCCCCCAGTCACGTACCTTTTCCAGACGTTGACATTATGCATGATGTTAATATACCATAAAGGATCTGTGTAAAACTGGAAAAGCACAAACACACTGTGCAAAGCCCCAATCCTGCTGATGTCCTTTATGGATTAGAAGCAAAAATCCGCAGCTAGCTCTGAGTACCACGGTTTGCAGTGCTCACGTCGGGAGGCCCATGATAATTAGTCATCGGGTAAGGATGTGGCCACATCTCTTCCTTTAATTTTCTAAATTAAAGGAAGCACTTTCGCACTGCAAGTCTTATTAAGGCTTTATTTTATTTCACTCCATTATTAAGGACTTTTTGCCTTTCGATACCCTTATAGGTTTGGCGGGTAAATTCCCATTTAGAATAAAGGCCCATTTCTTATATTCCAAGCTTGGATGAGTTATTCAGGCAGAGAACAACCTTTGAAGTTCAGGGAAACTGCGCTATCAAGCCAACATACAAAGTAAAATCAGAAAGGGACCCCCTAATGCATTATGGAATACGATGCAGAATCTGGCCGAAGGTGATGCTGATTTTCTGCTCTTGCCAATGAAAACCATACGCCAGGACGACTTGCTATGCATTTCATCTGAATCCACAGGGCAGCGTCAGAAAGCGGGTGCGCCTGGTGGGTGAGGAGGGGAGGCATGCGCTGGGACCAGGGCTGGTTTCTTTATTTTCTTTGGCATGGCATATGGAAAAGTCAGAGAAAATGAATTTCAAATGATGGGTCAAAACTCAAGATTTGAAACACATTTATTCCATCCTGTAGGTCTCATGCATCCATGGAAATCATTTCGATAACTTCAACTCCATTTCCAGTTGCAGGTAGGTTGTGGATAGAGTTTCATTAAAACATATTTTTATTTCAGTCATTTACCATGCAATGTATCTTTTAAATCCTGCAAAGTTGTAGGGGGAAAAAAAAGTTCAAATTGGCTATAAACGATTACAACTAATTTCCTGTTTTCTTTCTATTTCTTTTTTGGTTTTCCTTTCTAAAATTGCCCCTTTGCCTGAAGCACATTTTGCATGAAAAGTGCACGGAGGACAGAAAGCCCCTTTCACGAAGCAGCTGGGATAGGAGCGTTGCTCAGGCAAACTTTTTCTATCACTCTATTTTTTGTCTGCATTGTAAAGATATCTTAAATGCTCAACAAATGTTTGCACGCTGCATGAAAATGTAGAAATAACGTATACTGTTTGGTGGTAAAATGTAAGAAATTAGACAGATGCATGAATGTTCCTATGGGCAGAAAAGCAGCAGCTGCTTTCTACAAACACTCTGAACTTCCAGAAAAGGGAGCTGGCACCGATTCTAGAACCAGAAGGAAGAATGTATGAATAAATGTCACCTGAAGGAGTACTTCCTGCTGCTCCTTTTAATTAATTTAGTTATGGAAGACAGCTTCTCAGGAAGGGCACGTGCACTGTGTTTGGGCATAAAAACAGAAGCACAGGCCGGGTGCAGTGGCTCATGCCTGTAATCCTAGCACTCTGGGAGGCCGAGGTGGGAGGATCGCTCGAGATCAGGAGTTCGAGACCAGCCTGAGCAAGAGCAAGACTCCATCTCTCCTAAAAATAGAAAGACATTAATTGGCCAACTAAAAATATCTAGAAAAAAAATTAGCCAGGCATGGTGGTGCATGCCTGTAGTCCCAGCTGCTCGAGAGGCTGAGGCAGGAGGATCGCTTGAGCCCAGGAGTTTGAGGTTGCTGTGAACTAGGCTGACGCCACAGCACTCTAGCATAGGCAACAGAGTGAGACTGTGTCTCAAAAACAAAAAACAAAAAAACCCCACAGAAGCACAAAGACGAGGCACACGCTCCCTGCCACACTTGGGCCGAGGGAGGGCCACCCACTGTCCACCCTCGTCTCTGGTGCAGGGATAGCTGCAGGGTCACAGGCTCTGACCTTCATCCTGGGGTTCCTGCTGCAGGGCTGATTTCTCCTCACCCTCTCTGAGACCCCATCCCACTGTCGAGTGTCCATCCCCGTTGACTGGACCAAGACTTGGGCTTTTCTTGCTTTTCTTGGGCCTAGCCTGGTCTTGCTCCTGGACACAGCGGCCCAGCGAGCACATGCAGAGTGGGATCAGGTGGAAAAATGAAGGTCTGTGTCTAACCTAAGGTACAGTAAAGAATTTGGACTTGCTCCAGGAGAGGTCTGGCCTTTGCCCTCCACTTCTGGGACATGATCTCTGTGCCTTTGGAATGGCTGCCCCTGGTGAGAGTGGCTTTGCTTGCCTGGGGGGCCTGGGACCAGCCGGGCAGTAACAGGTGATGGGGGGGGGGTCAGGCTCTGAGCCCCGCGAGGGTGGGGGCTTCAGGTCACGTGGTACCGGCTGGATCTCCCGAGGGAAACTGAGCCCGGCTACGTGGGCAGCCAGCTACCCCTGCGTGGCCATAGAGCCCCAGCAAAGATGCTGGACATGGAGACTTGAGTGGGTCTCCCTATTGGGTGTGTCGTCGCACATCCGTGCTGGGGAAGTGACACTGCGGTGGCTTCACAGGGAGAGGATGGTGGTGCAAGTTCTGATTCTGGCACGCTCTTGGGTCTGGTCTGGGCTCTCTTGTATTCATCCCTGTAACAGACTTTAATCATCAGTGGAGCAGCTTTCAGCGAGCTCTGTGGTCCTTCGAGTGAATTATTGACACTGAGGGTGTTTCTGAGAATCCCCGAACTTGCAATTGGTGTCGGAAATGAACGTGGTCTTGTAGACACTCCCTCTGATCTTGCAGTTGGATGGGGGTTCTCACTTGGGTTTTTCTTCCTAGACTCTAACTCACTACAATGAAGAGGGTATTCTAGAATTTGCACAAAGACCCTTTACTTTCTCATTTCTCTGCCTTTTTAAAACAGAGCCACTTACTCTGATTCGTACCTCTCAGCCGTACTTATACACTTACATTATTTTTACTTGCATCACATATTCGAGTTAGCAGTTACTTCTTTTGTATATCTGATGAAGTTTCTAGAAAGGTCATATGAAGGTTTACATACCAGGCCCTTAATAAAGTTTAGTTCCCATGTCCATTGGTTTTCTGGAACTGCCGTGACAAAGTTCTACAGACTGGGGTGCTTAAAACAATAGAAAGTTATTGTCCCCCAGTTCCAGAGGTTAGAAGTCTGAAGTCAAGTTGTGGGTAGGGCCATGCTCCCTCTGAAAGCCTGAAACTTGCAGGGGAGAACCCTTCCTTGCCTCTCTCCCAACTTCTGGTGGTTTCCAGCAATATTTGGCATTCCTCGGCTTGTAGATACATCATTCCAATTCTCCCTCATCATGAGGCCTTCTCCCTGGGTCTCTGTCTCTTCCATGCATTCTTTTTCATAAGCACAATCCTAATATCGGATTAGAGATCCACCCTACTCCAGTATGACCTTATCTTAAATAATTACACTGCAATGACCCTATTTCCATTTTTTTCTTTTTCTTTTCTTTTTCATACCGCAAACCAGAACCTATTTCCAAATAAGGATGCATTCTGAGGTACTGGAGTTTAAGATGTCAGCATACATTTTTTTTTTTGGTGAGGGGAACACAATTCAACCCATAGCACCGTCCATTTGCCCTTACTAAAAGATAAAGCTAAGTATCGGAGCTTGTAAGCCTCCATTCTTTCATCTGTGAAATGGGAAGAATTTTGTCACCACCTCCCAGTCTGAGAGGGGATCAAAGGAGATACAGTGTGTACAGCCAGGGAAGGATATAGCTCCTTGCCTCTGTGAGCACTGACTCTAAAGACGACGTTTCCTAATGCGCTTAAGTTCATTAAAATCCGAGGTGTGCCATGCCCCTCCCCTCCCCTGTGCTTTCTTGTCGGGGGAACCCAGCAGGAGCACAAACCAAGGCGGCATTGTTTCCCAAGGAGCCTCATTCATCAGCTCAGCTCGAACAGTTTAGCACGCTGTGACAATCATCTTCTACACCTTGCCTTTCTCTGTGTCCTGACTTAGGGCTTATCTGAGAGCCTTTTGTTCAGGCTCATAATTATTCAGTGACTCAGGAGCCCACAAGCATTACCCGTGGAGCCAGACAAGACCAGCAAGCTCCGTGGACCACCTGTTCCAAGTCATTTCCTGTGTGGGCGGCAACTTCACAGGGCTGAAAATATGAGTTACGGTAAAAACGTCTTCGGCGCTGGCGCTCTGAATTGTGGAAACTAGATGGAATCTCGTTCGATTACGTTCAGGCCAGACACATTTCATTATCATTCTTTGCATATATATTAAAAAACTCTTACCCCTTTTACAAACAAATGATCTCAAGGAGCAGACAACACGCCTTTGCCATGTGACATGGCTCTAGTAGAGAAAACACCCGGGCGTTTTACCTGTTAGGTCAGATGCATGTGCACAGAATGCAGTCGGAGAGGATTAGGGCAGTCATGAAGGTGGTGCTGTTTGCTGCTGTGGGTGTCGTACTGGTGGAGATTCAAGGAGATTCATAGTAAATTTCAAGCTAAACATCGCACTACATTGGAGTTTAGAAAAGAGTCTAAGTTAATCAAATATTCTGTTAACAACAGTATGCCCAAATTGGCCAATGGAATGGAAAAAAGGAAAAAAAAAAAACAAAACAAAACAAGCCCAAACCAACCCAAACAGTTATTTATGTCATGTAGACAAAACATGGGTTGGTTGACTGATTATTTCCACTCTATAGTGAGTCGTTGTTGGCATTTTCAGTCTGAGTGTAACTGCTATGTTTTTCCATAAATGTAGCTTCTCCTCAGGAGGAGGGTTTGGTTTTAGCCTTATTGCTCCTGTCATCTGTCTTTCTGATCTTTCTGTAGATTGTCATGTCATTGGGTTGTTAGCAAACTTTAGAAGTTCTTTTTTTTTTTTTTTTGATTATAAAAGGCCACATATGTTCACTATAGAAAAGTTCAAAATGTAGATATGTATGAAGAAAAGGAAAATTAACCACAAGCCCACAATTCAGGAAAACTTCCTTATTTGGGGGCATTTGGATTGTTTTACTATATATTTAATATTAAATAATATCATATTATAAATATTATATTAATATTTGATGTAAACAATACTATTATGATCAGTGCAGAATTTGTTTTAACATAAACTTGTATTTTAGTAATGCTGTTGTTTTACCTTAACCATTTTTTTAAACTTGCATTGTTTTTGCTAAGAGGGTGGTATTAGCTAGGGGTACAACTCACTAATCATAAAAATTAAATCCTAAAGACCACACAGGAATTGCAGTAAGATGCAGGACAGGAGGACAAACTAGAGGTGAGATTCTTGCTCCAACCACACGTGTTCAAATTATTTGTGACTAAAACAAATCACTTTTAGGCACTGTCTCTCGGTCAACAGTGTCCCGTTAAACTTTTACATTTTCACAGGAAATCAGCTTCCAAGGCTTAGCAAGTTGAGTGAACTGTTTCCAACGGTTGGTGTTCTTATGTATCTGCCATCACACTGGAAGCCCAGGTCTCCTGACTCCACACATAAACATTTTTTAGCGTATGTCGTTACACTTAATAATTAGTTGCCGTTTATCTAAAATTCAAAGTTCGTGGAGGTCCTGCATCTTATCTGGAATTCCTATGGAGACAACTGCTGGTTTTACAGTCACTGTTTGTCCCTGCTGGCTGGGCTGTGGCAGGTGAGCTGTTAAATATTTTGAATGCAATCTCTCTGCACACCCCGGACCACTTTGCCTTTCTAGAAACCTACTTATTTACGCCCAAGAGAAATGGTCCAGAGAGAAACAGACCTCAGTTCATGTTGCAGGAAGGCCATGTGACGTTGCAGAAAGAACAAGGATCTGGGAAGCTAAGAACTGGGTTCGAATCTCAACTGTGAGCATTTTGACTGGGACCATTAGTGCACGGAGTCGTGTATTCAGAAAATAGCTGGGATGGGTACAGTCCGTGAGACGTGTCGTCATGCCTGTCCTCGTGCTGCTTAGGGTCTCAGCAGCACGCATTAAGACAGGCATTTAGCAAATGCTCGTGCAGATAAATATTTTAGCACAAGTTGAGTTTAGCGCTGTGAAGGCAAAGTATGACATGGTGTGGGACAATAACACTGGAAGAGGTCATTTAGAATGGCACTATGTCGCCATCCACGTGGGGACCTGTGTCCTCCTGCTCCCGCCCACGTGAAGGTACCACTGATGCAATGCTGGCAAAAACTGATGGGAAAAGGGGCTCTGGGATATAGAAAAAGAAATAAAGCGGGTACCTTTTTTCACTGTTGTTTCTGTCTGTTTATATAAGAAAGTCCTTTCAACATTTACAGAGCTTTAAAGTATATTATGAAAAATAAGTACTTTGTGTTTATTACAGTGTCTTTCATCTAAGGTGCTCAGAAACCCTGCAGTCATGACCTCAGCTGCTTTCAGAACACTCCTCAAAGGGAGGTAAGGAGGGAATCTTGCCCCTGTTTCACAGTTGGAAAGACTGAGGCTTGAGAAGGCAGCAGGGGCTGGGAGGATGGTGTTGGATCCGGGACCAGGTGCCTGGGTCCTGCCTCTGACTTCACCGTTCAATGGCTGTGTGACTTTGGGCATTTCCCGTTGGTTTTTATTGGGAATGTGGGTGGCTGACTCCCAGTGTCCCATGCAGTTGTAATGATGTGTGATGGTGTCGAGGAAACCGGGTAAGTGTCAGAGTGCTCATTCCTAGGACATCATTCAAGTTTTCTCTGCTAACTTGAGCTTCAGAATAACATTTCTGCAAGAAGGCCATGCAGAAGGACGAAGAAAATAACTGAATGTTGGAGTTGGAAGGACTCTCAGACAGCTCAGTGTGTCCCCAAATGCCTAAAACTCAGAACTGTTGAATGCTTGCTGGTGACACAGATTCTCGGGACTCAACCCAGACTGACCATAGATGCAGTTAAAGAAACCATTGGGCAAGTTTGGGAAGCACAGGATCCAGGTAATGGTCTCAAGCTCGGCCACACACTGGAGTCACCAGTGTGGAGCTTTGAAAAGTAGGGCTGCCCGGGTCCCACCTTGGAGACTTTGGTTCAGATGGTCTGGGGTGTATCCTGGTGTCTGGTGTTTTATAGTATTTACAGGTGACTCTAATGGCAGGTGAGGTTGAAAACCATAGATCTAGATCAAGCTGAGCTCTTTTGTTATGCAGATGAAATGAATGGGCTCAATGAGGCTAGTCTCACAGAGGAAAAACCCAAACCACTGCTGCTGGGGGACAATGCAGGCTGGATGCCCGCCCCCCCATATCCGTCCAGTACATTATGTTGGCTCCCATAATGCTTGAATGTAGGAGTTTTCTTTTCAATACGGAGAAAATTTTAGAAATTATATTAGCTCAAGAAAAAGATACTATATAACAATTTAAAATTTGAGTTTGCTGGAGCACAATTCACAATCACAAAGATGTGGAACCAACCCAAGTGCCCATCTATACATGAGTGGATTAATAGAACATGGTATATGTATACCATGGAGTACTACTCAGCCATAAAAAATGGGGAGCTAATATCCTTTGTAACAACCTGGATGGAATTAGAGACCATGCTTCTAAGTGAAGTATCACAAGAACTGAAAAGCAAACACCACATGTACTCACTATTAAACTGGAACTAGTGGATCAACACCTACGTGCACGTATGGAAGTAAAACTCAATGGAAATCAAGCAGGTGGAGGGGGGAGGAGGGGTTGAGTAAATTCACACTTAATGGGTACAATGCACACTATCTGGGTGATGGACACACTTATAACATTGTCTCAAATTGTGCAAAAGCAACACATACAACGAAAACATTTGTACCCCCGTAATATTCTGAAATAAAAAATACAATAATTTAAAATTTGAGATTAAATAAAACATTTAGAAATCAAAATTTTCTGTATGGTTCCCAACACTACTACCAACAGCATGAAGGTAGTTAAAATATAAGAATAAACTTGGAAAAATACTTGCAATGTAAATGATAAAGGGTTTTATGAAGAACCTTTAGAAATCAGTCAGAAGATGAACAATCCAATATAGAAGAATGATCAAAACTTATGAATAGAGAACTGACACCAAAAGAAAGTCAAAAGACCAATAAAAAATAAAAGCATGTTTGACCTCTTTAATAATATAAAGATATACAAATTAAAATATTAGTGAAATGTTGACATTCATTCATTAAATTATGAATGATTTGGAAGACTGATGATATCCATTTTATTCAAGGGGAGGTAACTGCTGGTGAGAAAGGAAATTGGCATAAGCTTTCTGGAGAGCAATTTGGCAACATATCCCAAAAGCCTTAAAATATATGCATAGTTTTTAACTTACCTGGTAATTCTACTTTAAGCAAATTTTTCTGAGATAAGTGTGCTAAGATGTATGTGTGAGAATATTACTCATCATGGAATTATTCATCATATCAAACATTTGGAAATAACCCAAGCATCCATCAATAAAGGAATGGCAAAATAAATTTTGGTACTTCCACACAATGGAATAATATGCAACTATTACAAATTATATTGCAGAATTACATTTGTTGATATAGAAATATGTTCCACATACATGAAGTGATCAGAGAAAGTTACTAAACTATATATCACAGGAGTTCATTTTTCTAACATGTATTAGTGGTTGTGTGTTCATTAACAACAAAAACCTAGGCTCAGGGTTCAGGGCTGATTTTGCCAATGATGACCGACTGTCCAAGTTTTCCAGGGACTGAGGGGTTTTACTGGGATGCGAGACTTACCATTGTAAACCTGAGAAACTCCTGGGAAAACTGGAATGATGGATCACCTCTGTCTTGCCACTAACTAGCTGTGTGACTTTGAACAAGGTTTTTCATCTGTTTGTGAAATATTAGTCCATTCTTAAAATCATGCATTTGAAATAACTGTGGCTGAAAAATATGTACCCTCTCTTATATTATCAGTGTTTTTATTTGGGTGTTGAGATTATGGGTATTTTAAAACACTTCTTCAATATTTATTTAGAGAGTACATTCATAATTTTCTTTTCTTTTCTTTTTGAAACAGAGTCTTACTCTTTTGTCCCAGCTAGAGTGCAGTGGCATCATCACAAGCTCATTGCAACCTCAAACTCCAGGGCTCAAGTGATCCTCCTGCCTCAGGCTCCCAAGTAGCTGTGACTACAGGTGTGCACAACTATATTCAGCTAATTTTTCTATTTTTTGTAGAGATGGGGTCTCACTATGTTGCTCAGGCTGGTCTCCAACTCCTAGCCTCGAGTGATCCTCCCAGCTCAGCCTCCCAAAGTGCTAGGATTACAGGTGTAAGCCACTATACCTGGCCAAATTTCATAATATGAAAAACGATAAAGTCATTTCTGTTAAAATAATCCTATGGGTCAATTGTGATCAACTTTCAATACTCGGAAAGTGGCAAATGATTATAAAGAAATGTTTCCATAGAATGTCAACCACAGAGATTTACTATGGAACATGAGGGGAAACCTAGAGATTTTTGCAAAAGTAGAAGGTACCATGGACCCTTTCTTTCTCTACTACCACAATATCTTACACCAAAAATAATAAATGGACAGAAATTTACTCTCCTGTTCTATGGAAAAAGCAGCAATCCCCACGTATGGATTCAGTTCACATTAGATTTGAATTTAGAATTATTTAATTTCTTTGTTTCCAAAATAAGAAGGATGCAGCCTATGAACAAATTTTCCAAGTGAGTAAATAAATCTTGCTTGAAAACACCCACATTGATCATTTAGGGCTGTGGTCCCCAAACCCGGGACCTCAGACTGTGGGCTGATAGGAACCAGGCTGCACAGCAGGAGGTGAGCAGAAGGTGAGCGAGCAAAGCTTCATCTGTATTTACAGCCGCTCTCTGTCGCTCATATCACCACCTGAGCTCCTCCTCCTGTCAGATCAGTGGTGGCATTAGATTCTGCATTACGGTGAGTTATATGATTATTTCATTATATATTACAATGTAACAATAATAGAAATAAAGTGCATGATAAATGTAATGAGTTTAAATCATTCTGAAACCATCTCCCCCACCTCCTGCCCCTGGTCCATGGAAAAATTGTCTTTCATGAAACCAGTCCCTGGTGCCAAAAAGGTTGGAGACCACTGATTTAGGGAACATGTAATTAGATAAGGAAAACATTGATCATTTTTACATTGCTTTGATGAGATTAAATAGTGACATCTTTCAAAGCGTCTTGTGGTGGTGGTGTTAGCTTACCAAAAGAAGAGTCTGATGTTCTAGAGAAGCAGACGGTCTAGAGGGCTCCCTGGAGGAAGTCTTCTGGCAAAGACTTAGATTCGTGTCAATCCTAAAACTTGCTTGGTGTGATGAGAGATGGTGATGAACAAGGAGAAGTTAGCCTATGATCAGTGGTATTGACCATGGCCCAGAAGGTGGGCAGGAAGAAAACCTACTCTTCCCAGAAATGCCGGGATTGTAAATTTGAAGATGCATGCAATGGAAAGCTAACTCTGGTGCCTTTAACATATTCAAAGTCCTGACTTCCCCTAGAACAGGTGTCCATGCCAATTTCTTGCCTGTCCTGCGGCAGCTACTGAAATTGGAGGAATGTGAAGAACGCAGGGCAGTCTATGTGCCCTGCAGGGACCTGGCCACCACTCACCCGACAGAATCCCAGGGCACGCCCCTGAACCACTCCCTTCCACACTGCATCCATTTTTTAATGCTGTAACTTTTGAAATTTCCCTCCTAACTTCTTTCTTTGTGTTCTGTCCTCCAACTCAGGAAAAGGCAAAGACAGTGCCGAAATGGCTGGCAGTTCTGCCTTTGAAAAGCACTTTATTTTCTTCTGTGTCTGGAAATTACACCTGGATTCAATATGCCCTTTGTTGCTTTTGATGAGGAAGTCTGACGAGAGGGCATGGTTTGATATTTACATGCCAGGATTACTGACAGGTTTTCACATGAATATTTCTATTGCAGTTTGACAAATCATTCGGTGACAAGTATGGTAATTTAGCAATACTATGGAGCATTTCCTTTATCTAATTACATGTCCTCAAATTAATTTTAATGAAGCAAAAAAAAAATTACAAAATTTCCCTCCATGTAGTTACAGTCCGTCCATGCTGGCACAGTTCCCAGACTGCTGCCCCAGGCTGGGCTGCTGGAAATGCAACTGTGGGATGGCCAAGGTACAATTCCAGACTCTTCCTGCCTAAACTATACCTTTCAGCCAGGTGCTGTGGCTCATACCTATATTCTACCATTTTGGGAAGGCTGAGGTGAAAGATTGCTTCTGGCCAGGAGTTCAAAACCAGCCTGAGGAACATAGTAAGACCCCGTCTCTACAAAAAGTAGAAAAATTAGCTGGGTGTGGTGGCACACACCTGTAGCCACAACTACTCAGGAGGCTGAGGCAGGAGGATCACTTGAGCCCAGAAGTTTGAGGCTGCAGTGAGCTATGATGATGGCATGGCACTTTAGCCTAAGCAAGAGAATAAGACCCTGTCTCAAAAAAGAATAAAAATATTAACAAAATAAAAAATATAAAATAGAACACACTTTTCACCCAGAAACGTGAAAACAAAAATTGCGATTTTGAATACAGACAATTGAAGACGTTGTGTGATTTGCTCTGGATGCTGTGGAAAATTAATGTAAATGTCACTCCTTTAAACATTGCTATAGAATTATAATGGTTTGGAAACAGGGTGCTTGTGTATATATTGAGAGCTTTGAACTAATGTAACTGCCTTTTCAACCTAGTTTGTCAAAATGTAGCTATGTCAAAAAGTTACAGAAACGAACCAACCTTTCACTCCCTCTCCAACCAAATATTTTAAATATTAAACCCTGACCTCAATTATGGGCTTCTGTCTGCCACTAACTGGCTGACAGCAGACAAAGAATTCCAGGGTCACTTTTCTAACAATTTATGATTTATGTGTTTCTGTGCTCTTTTTAAAAAAATATTTTCTTATCTTTCTTTATTCTCTCTCTCTCTCTTGCAACTGATTAAGTAAGTGAAAAGTGTCTATCTAGTTTGGAAGAACCCACAGGGTCTGAATGTCACTCTCCTTTTAGATGGAAAGGATTTTTACAAAGCCTTCATATAACAATTTCAAAGTGTTGCTGCTGTGTTTAAGAGCACCAAAGGGTGAGTGAAAGCCCAGAGACACTCAGATTTCTATTACAGCCCTATCCCCTTTTTTGGTCCTGTGACCATGCGCATATAAGACATAAAAGACTTTGGAACCTGTTTCTTCATGGGGATAATACTTGTATTTATCTTAAACAATTGTTGACAAGTCTAACTGGGAATTGCAGATAAATTGCTTAGAGATGGAACTGGCTCAGACTACTTTCTCACTTTTAGCCATTATTAATTTCATCATCATCACCGTTATCATCATCATCATCATCATTGCCAGGCTAGTTAACAGAAGGGTAAAGTATTTTGACCTGCAAATACAAAATAATTGTATCATGCTCCAAAGTGACATATGTAATAAATTTAGTTCAGAAGCACAATTTTAAACACTTTCTTTCTCAAAGCAAATCTTAAAGAACCCTACTGATTGGTTGTTGCACATTTTCCCCTCTCCGGCGAGTAGCTGTCTAGACTTCCAACTGTCAGATTAGACTCCCTTGAAGATCACTGTTCAATGAGCCGAAGATACCTTTAATATCTTTCTTTCTTTCCCATCATAATGGTGACTCTGGAGTGGTCTGAAGGAACCTTAGCACAAAGCCAACCCCAGAAGTGTCTCCAAGATGAATCAACACCGACTGCAAAATAACAGGAGAAAAAGTGCCACTGGAAAAATAGTCAGCATTTTTAATACCTATAGACACTTTCTCCAAAATCACTCTCAATCCACAAATCATGTTTTCATGATTAACTTTAGAGAGAGAGAAAATATATGCAGAACCATGTCAGACTCCCTCAACCAAACATTTTGGTCTTTTTCCCATTGGGGTAGAGGTGGGTAAGGTGGTGCAGGGGATGGAGAAAGAAGATCCTTTGTCTGGAACTTTTAATTACTGAGGGGTTTTAGCAAAGAAGCAGTTCCTTTCACAAGCCATGTCTTACCTTGAGTCCTTATCCACTGGGCACATAGTTGATCAGTGATGTAATTCTACAGTTATTTAAGGATAGTGATTCTTTTATTCTCACAAAGGGTTTGCTGAAAATTAAAAGAAGCCTGCAGTCATTTATTTTAATCTCTCAAGATTGTTTATTGTTCCTACAAGTCAGGACAGCCTCATCTTTGGAAAGCACATTCCAAGAGAAAAGTTGATAAAATGATCGCATTGTTAGATGTGTTGGGATTTGCAAGACAGATTCACTGGTCTTTTAAGGTAGCACTTTGTATTTTATCTTGTGGTATTTCTGAAGGGCATGGATGGTCATCTGGTGCAAATGATAACCATTCATTTACCTTAAGAGACTTTGCCATCATTGAGAAGACAATAAACATCTACAAATTATAAACTTCAAGAATAGGTTCTTGAAAATGTCCATTTCCCACACCACTTCCTTGCCATTCATTGTCATACTGCTGTCTGGTCTTTTTACCAAGTATAAAATGAGGAATAATACATGTACTTAGTATCGTTTCTTTGAATACTATAAGCCTCCTCCTTTCTAATATAATTAATTACTTTCCCATGTGTGATGGAAACTGCAAAGTGATTTTTCCCCCCCTTGGGTTACAAAAATAATCCTAGATTGTCAGCTTTTAGTCTTTAAGGTCTTTGATCTACTTTGAATATGAAGGGTATAGGATCCCCAAACTGAGTGGGTGGCCTCCACCCTATAGAGTGAGAAAAAGCTGTGAATTTTCCCCCTTATTTTTTATATTCCATGAGTTTCTTATTTAGAGGAAAATTTAATACACAATTGGTACCTTTACAATTAGCTCACCCAAATGTTACTCGTTTAAGAGGTATTTGATGTCCTACATACCCAATGTGTTTGTGTGTATGTGTGTGTGTTTCTTTAACAAGGTTTATTTAAGCTTTTTTGCTAGAAAATAATGTTGCCTTTTGCCACAGGCACATTATCTTCAAAATTGGGCACTTTCAGCCTATTTTCTGCAACTTAAATTTTCCACATCTTAAATTGGGAGAATCAGCAAAGATCTTCTTTTCCAGTAGCTGGCTCTCCTTGCTTAGGAAATTTAACACAGTTTCCCTCGTTTGATGGAAAAAGCAACTATTAATGGGAGAACAGTAAAATCTTTGAGATCTAACTCATTTTAGGCAAACACCTTCCAGCTTTCAAATCTATTCTAAGCCTCTATAATGCTTACCATGTTTAAAACTGATGGGAATACCTTACAAGGTAAATATCCAATGACTCAAAATAAAAAGAAATCTAATTATGACAAAAAATATTGAAGTAAAATGACTAAATGAACTTTAAAAACTCTAAATGGAGAGCAAGTTACTGTTGTTACAGATGTGGATAAATTGTGTGAACTAATTTCCCAAATAAAAGATCAACCCTTATAACTACAGGGGAGATCATTAACTGAACCATAACTCCAGCAATAGAATTCAGCACATCTCTGAAGATGAATATTAAGGTGGTTTGGGAGAGAACATGCTTGAGATATAAATGTTTTTAAGAACCTAGTTATGGTTTCTTAAGCTAAAATTGCAAGGTTACATTTGCTATGCCAGGAATAGAGTTTCCCATCCAAGTACTAACCAGGCAGGACCTGCTTAGCTTCTGAGATCAGACGAGATTGGGCATATTCAGGGTGGTATGGCTGTAGACCTAAGAGTAGAGTCTCATATTCTTCCAAACAATATAACTACAGTGAGATGTTTGTTTGGGGAACCCAGTCATGTAATATACTGTGCAATGATGTCTTTTTCCTTCTTGCCCCTAAATTCTACCCATTCCAAGTACTTTGGGAACAGTCTAATCAGCACTCAGATAAAGCTCAAAAAGGCCTCCTGGTCCTTGGTCCTGGGCTTTATGCAAGAAAAGCCTGCCGCAGGTAAAGGCTAGAGTGAAGGATTCCTTCCATCAAACTGGATGGTGGCCCTGGGAGGAGGTCACTTGGGAAAATGTGTCTACAGAGATATGTTGGGTCTCCTTGTATCTAGGACTTTTTTCAAAGATTATTCAAGAGTACTTGTGGGATTGTACAGGCCTCATATTGTTAGTATCTGCTCTTGGACTTGAAGAAAACATTCTTGCCCACTCCAGTAACATTCTCTGCCACTGCAGGAAGCTGTTGCACACTTGTCAGGCTCATCTAAAACTTGGTGACCTTAATGCAAACCCCTAAAGATAAGCTAAAGACAAAGACTAGGAAATGTCACTTGTAAACACAGTCGATGGGTTTATTTCTTCTTTTTAAATTAATCAACTCCTGAGCTAAGAGTTTAGACATTTTATTCAGATTTAAATGTGCTTTCAAACAGTATGGTTTCCAAATTGCCAGCCCAGTACTTATTACTGATGTAGAATAATACAACAGTTGCTTCAGGCAAAGTCAAGCATTTGATTGTCATAGAACCAACTTTTGATTAAATCCTCTGTGAATTGTGTTTACCTACCATGATCTTTAGCTGACCTATTCTGAACTGGTCAGAAAGAAAGGAGTTGTCTCAGGAGAAGCCAAGTCTGTTGTGAATAACTTTGAAGTAGAATGTCAAAGAATCTGTCATTAGTTCTGTTCAAGATTTTTAGTAATTTCTTGTCTTCCATGTGTCTTATTTTCTCATTCTGTAAGAAAAGGAAATGGAAAAATGGCATCTTCCAAGAGTAAAAGATAGCAGAAAAGATATAAAACGAGTGAAGATGTCATTGCTGATGGACCTCAAGGGCATTATGCTTAGTGAAAAAAATAAATCTCAAAAGGTTATATGCTGTTTGATCCCCTTTATATAACACTGTTAAAAGGACAAAATCATAGAGATGTAGAACAGATTGGTGGTTGCCAGGGGACTAGGATGCTGGGATGTGGCTATAAGAAGGTAACATGAAGGGGTTGCTTTGTGGTGACAGAACAGTTCTGCATGTTATAGTTGCATTGGCTACACAAATCTGTATACTAGATAAAGTTGCATAGAACTGCCCACGTGCACACACATACACACACACACAGAATCACACAAATGAAAAATGGTGAAAACTGAACAAAGTGTGCAGTACAGTTGAGAGTGTTGTAACCATGTTAATTTCTTGGTCTTGATATTTTACCAGGGTTATATAAGAGGCCATCATTAGGGGAAGCTGGGTGAAGGATACAGTGGACTCTATGTATTATTTTTGTAACTTCCTGTGAATCTATAGTTATTTCAAAATAAAACTTTTTAAAAGTGTCATTATGAACCTGATCCAAGGGTGCTTCTTGACTAATACCAAGCTCCCTGTGTGTATGATTACAATGAAAACAAAAGTAGAAATACATTTTTTTAAAAAAAGAAAGTGATGAGAGAATGACAAATGACATGGAGAGGGATGAGTCACAACAGAGCTATCAAACACAGTTCTCTTGTAACTCAACTTTGCATAAAAGTGAATACAATGGTTCCTTGTTTAACACCACTCTGAACTTAAAAGCAAAATTCTCAGGAACAGCCTTTTGAAATCTAAGACTTTTGTAAATTGAGCTGCCATGGAACATTTGTTCCATGAGCTGCTTCATAAAAACAAAGGAATCTGCAAGTAAGTTTGGAAATGTTGAAATTAAACATAATTTTTTTCCTGGATCTTTTTTCATAATGACAATTTGAAAAAACACATACTTTTAAAAAATAAATTCCTGGCTTCTGCTTTGTGAAATAGTGGACCAGGTGATTCAGGTGATTTGGACCAACTCTCTGCTGAAGACAACTAGAAGTTTAGACAAAACAAACACATATACACACACACATCGTCATCATTGTCATCCAATTCAAGCCACTGGACTCAAAGCAATAAAGAATTATAAGGCCAAGACCCAGGAGAAGACATAAGCACAGAGAGATTATCCCAGAATTTTTTTGGGGTGAGTTTTATGATAACAGTGAATGCCAGCACTAGAAGATGGGGCTGAGAACTTGAAAAGATATTTAGGGCTTTTGCCAGCTTCACAAGATAAGTGGAAGAAAAACGGGAGTCCAGGGCCCACCAACAAGAAGTTTCTGGATAAGCTTGCATGCTTTGGATTGAGACAGGGAAACACTAGACCCTAGGAGTGAAGGACACATGGAAGTAAAATAGCCCTACTAGAACTAAAGCCTGTTTTAGGATCATCTCAATCTTTGAAATTGACCATAGAATGCTGGTGTTTCTGGTAGCCTACAGCTAACAAAAATAAATCATCTCTTTAGGAAAATAAAGTCTTAAATCATTTTTGTAATTTTTCATGTATGTGAAGCAGTCAATCAAAAATATCAAGGCATAGAAAGGAAATAAAAAAAGCAATAGAAACAGACCCAAAGAAAATAGTTATCAAGCACAGAATTTTAAATAACAATACTTAAATGGTTAAGGACATCACAAAAAAAGATGAGGAATTTTGGTAAAAATTGGGAGCTCTAAGGATAACCAAAGGGAAATTTTAGAACTGAAAAATGCAATAACTAAAATAAAAACAATGGCAGGACTGAAGCATATTAAAGAATAGGAGAGAATCCGTGAACTGAAAGATAGATTCAAAGAAAACATCCAGAAGGAGGCATAGAGAGAAAAGAGGATGATAAAGTATAGAATAAAGAGTAAGAGACAGAAGTTCTAGCATAGATGTCATGAGGTTTCTTCCAGGAGAATAGAAGAAAGAGAGTGGTGTAGATACAGTATATGCAGAGGCATTGACTGACAATTTTTCAAACTGACAGAAAATATCAAGCTAGAGAGTCAATAAGCAAGAAATCCAGAGAAAATCTCACTAGAGAAAATGAGAAAATGGCTGAAGACCAAAGACAATGAGAAAATCTTAAAAGGGTCTGGATGAAAAAAGAAACCTTAACAAAGGTATTTAAGAAAGTAGTCACACTTCCTCCCATAGATATGGAGGGGAAATATCGACAGTGGGAATATGTAATAGAGGGAATGCTCTAAAAAATGGCAAAAATGTTTTCTGTCTCCTTAAAACCTACTCACAGTTTTTTGAGAACTAAAACCTGCATCCTTGCCTCAGGCCCGTGGTCAGGGAAGGGCAGGGGAATGTCCTTTGTTCCTTGTGCTACAAGAACTGTCCCAGTGGAGGTCCTATGTCTAGGTCACAGGATTGTCTATCTTCAGGGGAGATGGCACAATTAGAATCATCAACTGTAGTTGAACAGCAATTGCCTGAAGCTGAGAACCCATCCTTTAAAAGCTCTGTATTTCTGCTTGTTAATAGGACGAAGACATTTTTAGACAGTAGTCTCCATCCTCCTCATTTGCCAGAAAATTAATAAACTCCCCTTTCCTTCTCTCCAAACCACTTGTCCTCATTCATCTGATACGGCCTCAAAGATAAGTGCTGAGCTTTCGTTAACAGAAACATTAGATTCTCATTTGTTGCCTTGAAAATTGAAAAAAATAATAAAATTTAAAAAATGGGAGTCAGAAAATAATTAAAGAAATGCTGAAAGTTAGCTTCCAATCTAGAATTCTATATTGAGTGAAAATATCCTTCAAGAATGAAGACAAAATAAAAGCACTTTTACCCAAAAACAGAGAGAATTTGTCACTAGTAAACCTGTGCTGCAGGGAATATTAAAGGTATTCTTCAGGAGGAAGGAAAATGACCCCAGATGGAGCCTGGGAAATGCAGAAAGGGCAGAAGAACAAGAAAAGGCAAATATGTCTGTAAATTGACATGAATCTTGACTGTACAAACCCAAAATAATATGAATAGTTGAATAAAATATAAAATATGTATGCAATTAAAATAAATGACAACAATAGCAAATAAGTTGGAAAGGAGGAAAAAGACATTCTTGCATTATCTAAGATGAGGTAAAGGTATTAATTTATATCAGCTCTGGGTAAATCAAACAGCCAGCTTCAATCTCTAGGCAAGCTGTGAAAAAATGGTGAAAGAGTAGTAACCCACACACTCACAGAAGGATCAAAATAGAACAAATTTTAAATATTTCATAAAAGCAAAAGAATGCAAGGATGGAGAAAAAAGGAATATAAAAACAGGTAGAAGAAGTAGAAAGCAAATAATTGTATGTTAAATTTTATCTCCAATATATTAATATTTACAAAAGCACAGTTATAAACTGTGCTGTTAGTGGCTAAATAAAAATGACAATTAACTTACCGAAGTCATAATATATGTTAAACTACTTGACATGATGAACCTCATTTACTCATCCTAGCATCCATATATAGTAAGGTCTGGTATTATCCCCACTTTAAAAATGAGGAGACACAGGCACAGAGAAGTTAAATAACTGGCCCAGGTAGGGAGCTGAGGTGGAGTTTGAAACTATGTGTTTAATCTCAAGTCTGATCTTTCAACCACCATGTTGTACTACATGATCCTGCCTCTCAAGTGGTAACACCAAGAAAGGACCTAGAGTTGTTTGGTGTGAAAAAAATAAGTCATTTGAGACTTCAGGAGTTTCCTCTGGATTAGATAATTAAGCTACCAATACATTAAAACTGAAAAAAAAATGAGAGCAGTTTCATTGCCATTTATAATAAGAGCCTTAAGATATTTCATTCTTGGATGCAGTATTTGCATGTCTAGGAAGCCATCCCAAGGACAAAATACATACAGGAAAAAAAGTGGATGGACAGAGATGTTCATAGCAGGCGTATCTGCAATAGTGAAAAGTGCCAATGGTGTGCATGTGCCATCTAATTGGTGGTCAAACACATGGCCATTGAAAGGGTGCTGATAAGTAAAAACATTGCCATACATGTACATGTATGATAAAAAGTTATTGTATCAAGCAATAGAGAAAGGAAACAAGAGAGCATGTGCTAGAATCCTCACCGGTATGTCCAATCTCCTGTTCCTATTCTCCTTGATAAAGACCCACAGAGGAAAAAAGAAGAATGATTCAAAATATAAAACATTATTGAAGCAAATACACTAAAATACCAATGTAGTGGGTGTATTTGCATTGTAGGATCAGCTATGCACTTGTTCTTCTTTTTGTATTTCCCAGTTCTCCTTGGGGCTTGTGTTAGGATTAATATGTAAATTAATTCATGCAAAAAATTGTTGGTTTGAAATGATAAAACGTTCTGTTATCTGATGAGTGGAACACTTGTGCTTTCCGTGAGTGTATTTAGAAAAGGACTCATTAACCGAAGAGAACAGAGTTCCTGATGGGATGTAACCTTGTTTTCCTCCCCAGGAGAACCAACAATGAATACCAAGTGGCTGAGGCTTACTCATCTCGCTCCCTTTGCCTCTGGTGCAGAAGGAACTGAGTGTAAGACCACATGGCTCCAGGTTGGTGACATGCAGCAGTGGCCAGAGTCAGCTGCTTTGAGGAAAGGCAGTTTCCCTGGGGCCACATGGATGGCAGGAGAAGAGAGCAAAGAGAATATGGGGTCATAATGCATCCTGCGTGAGGCTACTGCTCCCTTTGTAGCTTCAAGTGGTACATTAATTTGTAGGTTCATCAATCTGTCCATCTATAGCAGTGTATTCAGAAAATAATTACTGAATGGCCGTTACACAGAAGCACGATGCTAGAGGCCCAGAAAGAGGCTGACACTAGTTTGAGGAAGAGATACAGTTTTTGTCCCATGTAACAAACAAGCACAGAAAAGGGGACTTCATCCCTTTCTCTGCCAAGATCCACTTCCGTTTCCTTGTCTATTGCACTCGTGGTATCATTCATATATTTGGCTATCCTGGTAATCAAAGAGCCCACTGGCTATATATTGATCTCCCTCTAATGGTAGTTTCTCAAAGGATAGTCTATGCAGGAAGGAGTAAAGGGACACTAGGTTTTTGTCATCTCGGGGTATTTTTTGTTGGACTCTCTGAGGGATCCATGGTTAGGGTTCTTGTCAACTTGTTTGGGATGAAATAGATCTCGATTTTTACATACCTCTAGCTCAAATGTAGTATATTCTTCAACCATAAATATAGACCAAAAACTTCAGGAATATTAGAAATATGTATGACTTTCTCACCAGTTGAAATCATGGATATTTTCAATCACATTATAACAGTTACAAATGCATTGAAATACTGTATATGATCAGCACTATCCTGAAATTACAATCATTTGGCTTTGGCACAATAGGTCTTGTTAACTAATAAGTTAATAAAGACTCATAACTGTTACTATTTGCAATTGTTTAAAAATGTATTGTGATAACTATATGAGTCAGGGTTCTCCAGACAAACAGAGCAGTTGGCAACTGGAGATCCCAAGGAGCTGATGGTGTAGATCCAGCCTAAAGGCTGGAAGGTTCAAGATCCAGGAGAAGCCAAGATTTCAGTGTGAGTCTGGAGGCAGGAAAAAAACAAAATGATTTCCCAGTTCAAAGACATTCAGGCCAGAGGAATTAATTGATTCCCTCTTATTTGGGGGAAGGCCAGCCTTTTGTTCTATTCAGGCTTCCAGCTGATTGGATGAGGCCCACCTACATTAGGGAGGGCAAACTGCTTTACTCAGTTTATCTATTTAAATATTAAACTCACCCCCAAACACCTTCACAGAAACACCCTGAATAATGTTTGACCAAATATCTGGGCGTCCTGTGACCCAGTCAAGTTGACACATAGAATTAACCATTACAAGTCCACCTCTTGTCAACTTGGCATCCGTACACATCACCTGGAACCATACTTAACTTTCCATGAAGAAAATAGCCAAGTTATCATTCTGCCTAACGTGCTACTGCTCTCCTGAACACAGTAAGGAATGCACTAGCCCCTTCCCCAGAAGAGGAGATAAAGCCCTTGAGTAGTGTTTGCTCTTCTCCTTGAGATCCTATAACTTATATATTGAGTAAACGTTACTCAAATACTATGATATAAAGTCAATACCTATGTCACATGGTAAAAGAATAATGGAAGAAAACAAAGATATTTGCCATCTACATGCATGCACATACACAGGCACAAATATATTCATAACTCAGTAAGGAAGAAATATTCATGACACATCTTCATTTCTGTAACAGGTCACGTGGCTGTAGCTGATGTTTATAATGACCTTCCTCCACTGTCCATCCTGCATTCCCTTTGCCTTCAGCAAGCACCTCAGCTGGTCATGATTCTTTATTGGTGGGGTGACTCAAACCTTCATTCCTGAAGGGCCTGTGCTATTACTAGCCCTGCCTGGATTGAGTTGTAGTTTCTCACTGGTCTTCATCACAGGGCATGGTAATACTAAGAGACACCCTAAGCGATCTCCTGTCTTCCAGACCTACATTCCCTTCCCCTCAAGTGGAGTAGTGGTACAATTTCCCCTCGGTCATCAGGATCAATCACTTCAGCCGGCACAGTAACTCTCCTCTTTGCCTGTTGATTGAAAGGCATGAGGAGTTCAAAGTGGCCTGGTGGCAGTCTAGCTTCCAGGTCAGTGAAGCCATTGCTGTGTCTCCTGGTAGAAGCACTCCTCCCTTTGGAGCTAAGACCTCCAGGCCAAAGGGCATAAGGTTGTGGGAGCGGGAAGCAAAGATTTTGCTAGTGGGTCACTAAGGAAAATAGTGAGTAGTGCCACTCCCATTTCCCCCCAAGATTCATGGACCTGTGCATCTTGGCTGTGGAAGAAACAGGACCATCGATTGGACTCCGATCCAGATCATACATAGCCTTCTGGAGAACTTTGCCCCAGCCCTGCAAGGTACTGCCACTAAGCTGACACTGTCACTGAGTCTTCATAATGTCCTTCCACTGTCCTGTCCAAGCAGTGGCTTCAGGATGGTGGGAAACATAGTAAGACCAGCGCACTGCATGAGCGTGGCCCCTGCTGCACTCGCTTGCCGTAAAGTGAGTTCCTTCATGAGAAGTGACGCTGTGTGGAATACCATGATGGTGGATAAGGTACTTTGTAAGCCGGAAGGTGGCAGTTTTGATCAGAAGCACTGCATGCAGAAGCATTGCACACAAATCTGTGTCTGTGTTGTCTGTTCCAGTAAGAAAAAAATACTGCTTCTTCCGTGATGGAAGTGGTCTGGTGTATCAAGCTGCTACCAGGGTGATCATCTGGTTGGTTTGACTGGGCAATAAATTTTATTTAATAAGTTAATAAGGAAGCATAACTGTTACTATATACAAATTTTAAAAGATTATTTTCATAAGTGGATTTCAATATAATTGCATTTAACAGAGTAAAGCCTTGGTAAATAGTAAATATCTCATGTCTCTGATTACCACCATAGCTTAACTTGGAATGGGGAAAATATTTATTGTATTTTCTCCCTACTAGGCAATCTGTAATAGTTTTCCATGGTGCTCACAATACTATTTTATTTTTATTTTTTTCTCTCACCCAGATATTTTGGACCTGAGCTGTAATATTTCTATGAAAATGTATATTCCTTATTTCTATAGCCCAAATTGTTTTTTTGAATCTAGTTCTATTGAAAGAATTATATCTCTTGGTCCATTCCAATCATGAGTCTGACTATAATCTCAGAAATTTAGGAGTAGCAGAACAAGGAAGAGCTTACCAGCAGTGATGATCACAGAAAGTAATGTATTCATTGTTCATTACTTCAACTGCTGTTTTCCAGAGAACATATTCAATGTCAGGAATATGACCGGATAATCTAGAGCTTTCAGGATGGATGAGACATGGCTACAACAGTAAAGGGACCTAATGGAGCAAGAGAGACAGGAATGTCAAAGGCCCTGGGGACACAGAAAATGGAGCAAGGGACTCTGTCTGGCACCGGGAGGATGGCTTTGTGGATGGAGGTCCTTTTAAAACTGGTCTGTAAGAGTGAGCATGGTTTCACAAAGTAGAGGAGGGACAAAGGGGAAGAATTGATTCCAGACAAGAGTGTTAATGGTGGAGCCATTACAGTCAGAGGAAGCAAAAAGGTAAGAGACAAGGTGTGTTTTAGGGACTGTGCTTGGTGTTTATGGGGCTGGAACATGAGTTGTGGAGTGAGGAGATGAAAGTCGGTGTTGCTGGAAAGGTACGATGCCCTGGAGACTGGACTTTGGCTCTACCAGCAAGTAATCGAAAGCCATTAATAACTTCTAATCAGGGACTAGCAGACCAGAGGCAGGCATTAGGAGATGACTCAGGAGATGATACATTGGAGGAAGACAATGGAACCACAAAGATGCTCTGACCCATCTGGATTTGGAGGAAAAGATAAAGGAACAAATTAAAGATGCCTTTCAACTGTCTAGCTTCAGTGAGAGGTTTGGTGGTGACATCCTTAGCAGGGGAAGGTCAGGTCAGAGGTCTGGAGCTCAAGACAGATACTGAGTCTGGGAAAATGAACGTGTGAGTCATCCTCATGGAAGTGCTCATTAAAGCGATGGGAATAGAGGAGCTTTCCTAGGAGAGCGTCTAGACTTGAGATGTGAAGAGCCTTGGAGACAAAACCCTGGGGAGCACTGATGTGTACGAGTGGGGCCAAGAATGATGAGTCAGTGAGAGAAACAGAGAGAGGAGGCAGCGGATCCTGGGGAGAACTGGGAACTTCTGAAGTGGCTATGGAGGCTGGAGTCATAAGTGGGTTCCTGGAGGTGAAGTGACATCGTCCACATGAGGACATCATCTGGGTGCTGCTGTGGGAAACGGAGAGATGAGATGGAGGGAAAAGGATCTCTCCATTCAAAGCGAGGCAGTGATTTCCCTTCTCTGACAGTGCTTGAGAGGACTATGAGGAGGAGGAGATGTGTCTGGCTTTCAGAGGTTGCAGAGCCATGGGAAGATGGCCCTGCAGTTTTCCCCACAGTGGATTGGCAATGTGAAGAAAGAGTGGCCCACCATTGTGAATGTTTGTTTTCTGGTTGGTTCCTAGTAGTGTCACAGCAGGTGTGCTTTGTGGCTGGGAGATGGTTAGGCCCAAAGAGAGGTCATGTCCCCAAGGTATAGTTTGCACGGATCTACTTGGCTGGACATGGGCCAACCCGTAGCCTGGGCATGAGGACCACCAGCTCCCAGCCGCCCAAGAAGCTATCTTCTTCCAGAAGCCCGTTCTCCTCAGGAGCTGGGTTTGGCCACCCCTGACTCAACAGCTTTGGAGTTGATAGTGGACAGCAAAGAAGGGTCATTCAATACCGTGGTGAGCTACCCAGGGGCACACATGAGGAGGCGAATCTCTTCCTGAGCGAGATCTGCAGAACCCCACACTGCTGGTCCTGCTCACACCTCTCTCCTGACCTGCCGCTGGTCCCAGCTTCCCTTCTTGCTCTCAAGTCTCTACACTGCCCACTAGCCAATGAGTTACATTTGAAATGTGAACTATATTGTAGCACTGCTGTGCCTTAAGCCCTACAACTGTTTCCCTCGATACTTAGAAGAAAACTGAGGGCCAAGGCCATGATCTGAAGTCCACGCCGTGATCTACAGCAGCAGTTCTCAACTGGGGGTGACTTCGCATCCACTCCCCAGGATACTTGGCAATGTCTGGGGACATATTTAGCTGTCATGATGTGGTGGGAGGGGTTGTTAATAGCATCCAGTGGGTAGAGGCCAGGGATGCTGCTAAACATCCTACACTACACAACAATGTCCCTCTGAGACCCCAGCAATGACAAAGGATTATTCAGTCCCAAATGTCAGCAGTGCCAAGGTTGGGAGATCCTGCCCTGTGGTCCCTCACACGCTGGTCCTGCCCACCCTACCCACACTTGCTGACACATCCCTTCTGGGTCACTCCTTGATTTCCTCAGACACAACATTGCTACTTGGGACACTTCAGCCACTGTCTCCTCTGACATGTCCCCTAAATGTCTGCAAATCTTGTTCCTTCTCACCATGCAGGCTTCTGCCAAAATGCTGCTCCCTAAGGCTGTCTTTAATCCTACCATCTAAAGTAGCTCCTTCTCTCCCACCACCCTTCCCACTACCGTCAGAGCACTTTGATCATCTGAAATTACATTACTCAATAGCCACCTTTTGTCTTTATCATCTGTCTCCTTTGCTGGGAGGTGAGCTCCAGGAGAGCTCACGCTTGGTCCCATCCCCAGAGCAAGGCCCAGCACAGGGTCAGCACTCAGGACACAGCGGCCGAATAAGAGAAGAAGGGAGTCCCTGCCCAGGGGCCTGGCTACCCGAGATGTTATTCCTGGGGTGCAACAACAGGTACACCTCACTTTCCCAATACCCAGTCATCAAAGACTCTCTGAGTTGATTTTGAAACTGCCTGGCTTCACATTTGCCTAACACCCACCCAACATAAATAACTAGGGACCCACCGAGGGAAGTCATTATATGCAAAGGGTTAAAAGTCGTGGGGGCAAATGCCAGCCCTGTGGGATGAGCTTGCTTTGGTCAGAGGACCTACATTGCATTCTTCTTCATTCTGGACTTTAGGTTTTCCCATAATAGGTTGGGCAGCAGCCTTGAACGCTAGATTTGAGTACAGTTTCCAGCCTTGCTTGGACTGGACTATGCAAAGCACACATGTACACGTGAGCAGGCACACGTGGTCACAGGCACATCAGCACATGTCTCACAGGTCCTCCTGTAACAGGTCAACCACGGCGTTGGTCAATGATTTCTCTTACAACATAAATACACCTAAAATCAAAGCAAGTTTCTGCAGACTGAGAGCTGGGAAAGAGAAAGGCGGGCAGAAACTCTTTAAAATGTTCCACAGCAACTTAGTGCTCCCAAACAGGGAAGGTTTGGGGCTTGATTTAATTCATTCATTTATAGTAGAAACACTTTATAGCATTGTATGAAGTTTTCTTCTATAAAATAATTTTAGAACACACCCATTCTCATAACTTGTGATTTCCTGTCGGCACCAGTTTTCTTTTTGCCTTTTTCTTTTCCTTTTTTTTTTTTTTTGGTCTGATAAGTGCTCTCCCTTGGGAAAAAGTAAAAACAGCTTTTCCTGGAATATTCATGCTGCCCTCATTTACCTTTTGCATAACAAAAGCCCAGACTATAATTCTGAATGGATGTTTTGTGTAGTCAAACCAGGTGTCCCGTTTGGAGAGACTGAACATTAGAAGTCAGAGAAATGCCAATTTGCTCTGTTTCAAAATACTTTGTTTTAATCGCTGCCAAAGCCTTGGGGCAAAATGCTATAATCTATTTCCAGTTCTAGCTTTTCAGCTGGCTGCGCCTATTTTTTTTTTTTTAATTTATTAACATCCCCAAGTGATAGTATCACTTATTAACCTTATTGATCTGGGAAGAATTTTATTAACTCCAAAACATATTCATGACTTGGGGTTGGTGCTAGTTACTTCTTGGCAATAAAACATCAAAGTCCAAGAAGATGAAAACTGATTTATAAATAAATAGCAAACATACTATAATTAAAATATATCAGTGATATGTCTTATCGATTAAATAATCAGATGATAGTAAGTCAAATTGAGAAAGGCACATTGTGCACTTTGAAGTACACTACTGACATATCTGATAACAACATATTTTCAATTTACAGTGTAAGAGAGATAGTCCACCATTGTTGGAGTCTTGTCACATCTGGTTGGTCCAGTCGGATTCTTCTGAAAGTGCTGCCTTGGCAAAGAAAAATGTTAAGGAAAAAGCAGCATATGGATCACTAGCTACCAGAGACAAAAAAAGACCCTCAAACAGATGCATAAGACTCATTCATTCAACAAATATTTTCTGAGGATTTACTATGGGCTAAGTATTCTTGTAGATGCTGTGTTTGCAAAATAAACATATATATTTGTATTAACATAATGGGAAGCACTTGGATTGCTTAGCTGGGATTTTCCCATAATTCATAGTCAACATCTGGATGAGCTTATACATCTTAATCTCTGTTTTTTTTTTTTTTCTCTCCATAATACGAAGCTGCAGACCTGAGAAGTTCATGCAATGGAGAGGAACAGGACCTGCAGTCAAAGATGTGGATGCAAATTTTGACACTGGACAAACTGGGATGGGTAAATGATTTGACAGCCTGGATTTCTAGTGCCCTACTTTATAAAGTAACCTGACCTTAACAGGTTGGAGTCATGGAAAAATGAGACTGTGTGCATATTGCTGGTGGGAATGTAAAATGGAACAGCAGCTGTGCAAACCAGTCTGATGGCTCCTCAGAAAGTTAAAGCTATCACATGACCCAGCAATTCCACTCCTACCTATATCATGAAAAGAATTAAAAGCAGATACTCAAATAAATACATGTACACACACGTTCATAGCAGCATCATTCACAACAGCCAAAAGATGGAAACAACCCAGATGTCTATCAATGGATGGATGGGCAAACAAAATGTGGTGTATGCAGACAATGGCATATTATTCAGCCTTGAAAAGGAGTGAAGTTCTGTTATGTGCTACAAGCATGTACCTCCAAAACATTATACTAAGTGAAAGAATTCAGTTGCAAAAGGCCACATACTGTATGAGTCCATTTATGTGAAACACCCATAAGAGGTAAACCCAAAGCAGACTGATGGTTGCCAGAGGCTGAGGGGAGGGGAGTGGGAAGTAATATTTAATGGGCACAGAATTTCCCTTCTGGGTGATAAAACTATTTAGGACTAGATAAAGGTGGTAGTTGCATAACATTGTGAATGTACACAATGCCACTGATGTTCACTTTTAAAAACGGTCAATTTCATGTTTGTGAATTTCAACTCAGTTGGAAAAAAATGAGATAGTGTTTATGAAAATGTTCCATATGTTTTTTTTTAGTAATTTACTCAGGGTCACTCAAATGATTGGAAGGTGTATGGGTAAAGGCTGTGTAGGGAGATCAGAAGGAGTCTGAATCTTCTAGTGATTATTTCTACTTATTGATTGATGAGTAAAAAGTAAAATTATATATATTTGTGGTGTGCAACATGATGTTTTGATGCTTGTATACATTGTGGAATGGCTGTTAATAAATCAACCTAATTAAGACATACATTATCCCACTTACCTTTTATTTTGTGATGAGCATACTTATCTCTCCTAGCAATTTTCAAGTATATAGTATATCGTTATTGACTGTAGTCATCTTGTTGTATAATAGATCTTTAGAACTTATTCCTCTTGGCTAACTGAAGTTTTGTGTCCTTTGAACATCATCACCCCAACCCCCCATTCCCAGCCTCTGGTACCCACCTATTCACTCTTTGCTTCTGTGAGTTTGGCTTGTTTAGATTCCACAGGTAAGTGAGATCATGTTCTAGTTATCTTTCTGTGCCTCACTTGTTTCAGTTAACATAACGGCCTTCGGGTTCATCTATGTTGTTGTGAATGACAGGATTTTCTTCTTTTTTAAGGCTCTGTACTATTCCATTGTGTAGCTATAATACATTTCTAAAATCCATTCATCTGTTGATGGGCACATAGGCTGATTCCATATCTTGGCTGTTGTGAATAGTGTGTCGATAAACATGTGGTACAGATATCTCTTCAATATACTGATTTAACATCCATCTAGTGACTCTTGAGAGAGACAAAATTTTTTCTCTGAAGTGCTCACCGTCCCAAATTTATCGTTATGTCTCATTGGCCAGAATCCAGTCACATGCCCATTTCTAAACCAATCATGGCAAGAAGAAGGGGACTATCCTTAGGCCAGTCAGGTCCCGTTGGAGCTGGGAGTGAAGTCAGCTTCCCCTGAGAATATGGTCACATGAGTGAGAGTGAAAGTAGCGTGCGTGCACGCGTGCATGCGTGCGTGCGCGTGTGCATGCGTGCGTGCGTGTGTATGTGTGTATAGATACTGGAAGAGAAACAAAGTCCTCTTAGGATGAGTTAGAGGCATAAGGAGACCACTTAGGCAAACCTTGCCAGGGATGGTAGAAGTGGCTTCATGGCCAACATGGATGAACACTGGCCTGTGGTTAAGCATGTGTACTTTAGAGATTACACACTGTGGGAAATTGCTGAATTTACAAAGATTCAGGAATACTTTGTAAATTTAAGGATAATCAAGAAAAAGATATAAACCTGCAGCAAAATATTGTCCTGTATGTCTATAAAATATGGTGGCTGCTTAAGAAGACGTCACATTCAGAGACAGCTTTGCAGAGGAGACAGAGTAGAAGAGAGATTTAGAGAGAGAGTGGTGGGAAGTGAGCAGGACAGGCCCTTGGAGAGGAAGATCTGGGAAGCTGCATTAGCTTCCAACTCCGACTCTGGAAGTGGCCGTGGATAAGCCTGGATTTATACTGGGTAAACTGAAGTCTCTCTGAGCTCCACTTTTCTCGTCTTTGAAACCAGGATAGCGATACCCTCCCCACAGAGACGTTGAAGCATTATACTCGAGGATGAAAAGAATGCTTCATCATTTATGGTAGGACCAGAGAGCGTTGACTAAATTCTTTTGACTGTCATCCCAGAAAGACATGACTTACACATGGATTTTCACCTTATGATAAATATTGTTTACTAATGTGTCAATATAGTGAAGGGTTTTGAATATTGAAACAGTGAAAAGAATGAATGAATGAATGAATCATCAAAATGCCTGCCTGCCTTTACACCCAACACAATTGGAAGCAGAGGTTCTGATTGGCTGTGAGATCTTCCAAATCCCCCAAATGGAGCAACCACCCTTGGTTCCCAGCCCTACCCCATCAGTATGCTGCCCTCCTTAGAAATCTCCAACGCACATACTGTAGGCCTGGCTCAAAACCACACATTTCTTAGTTCCTTACTGCCAGGTCTGAATATATAATTTTCAGGGCCCACTGCAAAATTAAGGTCGCATGTTAGAAAAGAACTAAGAGTCTCAAAATGGAGGCAGCGAGCAGTAATCCAAGTGCGGGGTCCTTCTAAGCAGGAGGCCTTGTGTGACTGCCCAGGTTCACATTCCTGTCCTGCTTATCATATATGGGGAGAGTCACAAACTCCTCAGCACAGCACCCAGCAGGGTGAACATCTCACAGTTTCTCCAATGTTTCCTCTCTTGCCTTTGTACGCACCTTCCTCACGGTCAGGGTCCCCATTCTCTGTTCGACCACGTCACCTACCACACCCACCTGGCTCCCCCTAACCTGTAAGGCATCCCCACTCTACCCCCTACTCTCACACTGCTTAGGTAGAATCCGGGTTCCCAATCAGCATTTGTCTCATGGCACTTACACCACATATTTTTACACCTTAGTTTCTTCCTCCAAGAAGGTGAGCTCCTCGAGTTCAAGGAATGTCCTGTCCTCTTCCGTGCCCCTGGCTGCATGTCCAGTGTCTGGTGCCTGGGTCCCTGAGTGAATGTAGGGAGGACCACTGGCCTGGCTGGCAGTAGTCTTGGGCCATTCATGCTCCAGAGTGACCCTATCTGGGGCCTCTGAGTCTATCAACTGCCCTGTTTTTGGCTTTGACTCTTGACCTTGCTGCTGGTGATGTATGGCTCCCATACCTAATTCTTCCCCTTGTCACTTGGTTTTTAGCTGCAGGGGTGGTGCTAGCTCTCAGACCTCAACTGCAGGCATTCATATTCCCATTGTAGGGTGACCTTAGCTTGAGTTTCTCTAAAAGCAAACCCCCAGATAAAGATTTGGGCCAACTATTTTATTTGGGAGGTGATTCCAGGAAACACTGTGAGAAAGTAAGGAAGTGAGAAAGTGAGGGTGGAAAGCTAAGAACAGATACCGTGATTAGTGGGTTTCATTATAGCCAAATTGGACTCAGACCTGCTGCGGACACTCTGAAAAGCTTTTGTGAACCCAGACTCAAGTGATCCTACCAAGGATGAAGCAACTGGGGTATTTATTCAAACCACTGCCTCTCTTTGGTTTCAGGTCACTCTACAAGCTCTGTGGCACTTCTAGTCTGTTCCGTTCACAAGTGTGTGCCCGTGGTCAGACAATGTCCTCAGCCAGGAAATGCGAGAGGCCATCCCTGTGGCTGCAGGTTGCCTCGGAGACGGACCGTGGGGAACTGGGCAGGCCACTGGCAACATCTGTTAAAAGGAGAAATGGTGGTTAACAATACTTAGCAAACATGCTCCCATAGGATCATGGAATTCAGCCAGAGCATCAGTGACGGTATTAGTTTCTCAGGGCTGCTATAACAAAATACCACAAACTGGGTAATCTATTGTCTCACACTTCTGGGGACCAACATCAATGTGTTGGCAGGGCCAGGCTCCCTCTGAAAGCTCTAGGGAAGGATCTGTTCTAGATGTCTCTCCTGGCTGCTGGTGACATTGGGTGTCCCTTCCCTTGCAGATGTCTGTTTCCTCCCTGTGTGCCTTCATACTGTCTTTCCTCCATGTATGTCTGTCTGTGTCCACCAGTCATAATTGGATTACAGCCCACAATAATGACCTCATTTTAATTTGATTACCCCTGTAAAGACCTTATTTCCAAATAAGGTCACATTTTTAAGATTATCTAGAGGTTAGGTCTTCAACATATCTTTTGTTGGGAGGGGTGACATAATTGAACCCCTAATGACCAAATGAAAGAAACTGCAAACACCTAACAAGGAAGTGTGCACCTTGTTTAACTAGGTGTTTTTAGAGCAGTTTCCCAAAACAGCCTCCACTCTGATTTTTTTACTTCACTCACTCACAGTACAGAGAAAAGCAGGCCAGACTCTTTCAGCAGGAGGGACAGACTATCGCCAATGCCACGTGCATGTAAGAACGTGTGATAAAAGCGGGCCGTGGCTTACAAAAAGCCACTGGGTAATTCTGTCCAAGTGGATTAATCGGAAGCTCTTTCAGGCGAAGACTGAATATCGTGGGAGGTATGTGGCAAACCAGGAGAAAATCCACAGGAGAGTATTTGTAAAAGCTAAAATAATTGAAGCCTTCAAAAATAGGACCTAGGGAAAAAGCGAAAAGGAATTTGATCATTTCGCCTGCAGAAAAGCAGACTAAGGTGTGGCTTCACAGCTCCCCCGCATTTGAAAGGTGGCCAAAGGCACTCCTCTTCCTGCTGAGAAGAGAATGATGGGGAAAGGCTTAAACCTAAGAGGGTATTTGGGCAGGATGAGCTGGATATTTTAGAGCTAGCCTACATGGGGTAGGCATTCCAGGACTGGTTAACTCAAGTAAAGGTTTTACTTTGCACAGCACTTTACAGCTTACACAGACTCCCTTTGCTCACATATCTCATTGGATTTTTCTAACACTCCTTTGGGGGAACAGAGTAAGTGGCATCATACAAACTGCAAAGTGCAGTGATTTATGCTCCCTAACCTACAAAATGCTTCATTTCTGCTAGTCCAGAGTTTCTCACCATCAGCACAGTTGATAAACGGGCCTGGGTAATTCTCTTGCGAGGGGATGTCTTACGCACTGCAGATGTTTAGCAGCCTCTCTGGTTTCTACTCAATAAATGCCAGTGGCACCTCCCAGCGGTGACACCCCAAAATGTCTCCTGGGGGCAAAATCCTCCCAGTTAAGAGCCTCTGATTAGTCTAAATTTCTCCAACTACTATCTTTCTTTTTATTCTCTGGGGAGATGAAATGTATTGTTGTTCACTTTTTAGACATTTCAGAAAGCTAAAAAGGCATAGTCACTGACTTCCAGGAGCTCACGGGCCTCTGGAAAAGGAGCCTGCCTGCTCCCCACGGTGGGCAGGTGTCCGTCCTGTGATGTGCTCAAAGGGCAGAGGTCACAGAAGCCTTAAGTCTGCCCAGCTTTGTCAGGAAGAAAAAAATTCACGGAAGGAGGGAGTGGAAACTAAAATATTAAAAGTTGATTATGGTTTTCCTACTAGATATTATCAGTTATAATATTACATCAGACGTTTTAACATAGTTGTATATTGGTCAGGACTCATTAGACTATGGAGCAACAGCCAAATCAGGCCCACTGTCTGATTTTATAATAAAGTTTTATTGGCACATAGTGATAGTCATTCATTGCATAATGTCCATGACTTCTTTCATGCAATAACAGCAGAGTTGAATAGTCGTGATAGAATCCATATGGCTTGACATGTTGAAAATACTATCTGGCCTCAAACAGAAAAAAATTCTGACCCCTGTCTAGGTCCTGGGGTTATGAGAGACAGGGACACTTATTCAATACCTGCTCTGTAGCATCAGTGACACCTTTCATCGCTTTAGGTATGATACCTACTGTGTACCAAGTTCCATAAATTAGGCGGTTTATATATGTCACCTAATTCTTCTGTGCAGTGACCTTGAAAAATAGATATTGTCATCCCCAGGTAAACAGACGGAAGGAAGTTCAGATAAAGTAACAAACGTGTCAAAATCATACAGTGAGTAGGCAGGAGGATGCAGCGTTTAAACTCCCATTTTCCTGACTTCAGTGCCATTAAAGCTCCAGGAACATCAGTTTCTGCACCTATCCAAAGCAAATGAAGTTACCTGGCTTTCTTTAATTTATAAGCTTTCGTCCAAGTTTTTAGTGATACGGATACTTCTAACAACAAATGATACGTAGGTAACTTTTATCCCGGTTGTATAATTAAGTAGTGGGTGAGTGTTCTGTTCTGTAATCTACGAACCCTGGCTTTGAGGCCAGCTGTATCACATATGCAAATCATGGCAGGCTCTTTGCACACCAGCTGTAGCTCACTTCGGTGGAAGCTTCCTTCCCCATCGCAAAACTAAGTCGGCAATTCCAGGGAAACAAATAAAACTCAAGCTTGGAGTTGAAAGAGGCATGAGAGCAGAGACAGGAATAAATCTGCTCCGCAAAGGGTTTAGAGACCCTGGAGGCCACATTAAAGACATTCCCTAAATCAACTCAGGATGGGGCTGCCTGGGTGGTGCGAGCTCGACATGACCCAAAGATCTGACGTTTCTTTCTCTCCGCCCCAGCTGGACCTGGTGGGTGGCAGAGCTCGCAGGAACTGTGCAGGTAGCCTCAAACACACTGGGCGAGGAGCTCTTTCTTTGCTTCTCCTCTCCCCTGGGTGCCCAGAAAAGTGTTTTGTTGGTGCACACATATGACTAGGCGTGTGCGTCGAACACAACGGCAAGTATTGTCGTTAATCATGCCACAACGAGTCGCTAACTACTGAGCACGATACACAAAGCATTTCAAATCTGTCATCTCATTCAGGCCTTCCAACCATCATGAGTGGCAGGTGCTGGGGTTAGCTTCAGTCTACGGATGAGGAATGTGAAGATTGGGGGAGTTAAGCAACACATCCAGAGTCGTGTAAATGCGAAGATTGAAAAGCAGATGTAGGCGACTCCTAATCATTTCATAGCTACATCCCTCAATGAGAGGTGGGGCTCCCAGCTGAGGGCATCTCCTGCCCAGGGAACAGGGAGGAGTTCATTCTAACTTCCCTGAGACAATGCGGTTCTGCCCTGGTCTGACTTGCAGGTCTCTGCCCTTCCCAAGTTCACTAGGACGGGCTTTGGGTGTGTCAGATGCTGCAGGCAGTATAGACCCACGCAAAGTGGGCATATGCAACCAATCAGTGTCATAAAAAAGAAGGAAATGATTTGGGCCCCCCGTGCGCATGCCATGTGGAAGGTATCTGTGCAGCAGAAGAAAGAGGTGAGAAAGCCGCCAGTGCCATAGGCCAGAGGCAGCATCTTGGGCCCACGTGGGGGGACTTGCTTTCCCCTGCCAAAGTGACGGGCTGCTGTAGCCTCAGGCTCGTGGGGGCCCATCCTGGGCCTGTATGGGAAGTGTAGGTGGGGCTGGGGGGGTGCCTGCCTTCCAAGCTCATCCCAGCCAAGCTGCCTGTCTGCTCCAGCTACCAGGACTGCAAAGAGGCTGCCGGGAGGGTCTCTGTTCTCAGTAGGGCTCTCGCCAGGACATGCATGTATAGTGGGTTCTCCAGGGTCACCGCTAGGGGACAATGCCAATTCCAGACACCCCTACTGGAACCTCTACCCTCATGGCTTTTTGTGGTGGGTTGAATTGTGCTCCGCGAATAGACACGTTGAAGTCCAAACCTCTAGTACCTATGAATGGGAGCTTATTTCAAAGTAGGGTTTTTATTAAGTGAATGGTGTTCTCTTCAAAATTCATATATTGAGTCCCTAGCCCCCAATGTGACTGTATCTGGAGATAAGGATCTTTAGGAAGTGATTTAGGGTTACTTGAAATCATGAGGGTGGGGCCCTAATCCAAGAGAACTTCCTTATAAGTAAAGGAAGATCTCTCTCTCTCTCTCTCTATCTCTCTCTCTCTCTCCCTCTCTCTCTCTCTCTCTCCCTTCCCCCACTATATAAGGACAGCAGGAAGGCAGCTGTCTACAAGCCAGGAGGAGAGCCCTAACCAGGAACCAAATCTGCTGCACCTGGATCTTGGACTTCCAGCCTCCGAAAGGGTGAGAAAGAAATTTCTGTTGTTTAAGCCGCCCAGTCTGTAGTATCTGGTTATGGCAACCCAAGAAGACTAAGAAAAAGGTCTTTTGCAGATGCAATCAATTTATCAAAATGAAGTCATTATGGTGGGCCCTGATCCCAGAGCAGAAGTGCAGAGACAGACACATACAAAGGGCAGGCTGAGAGCAGCCCCACAGAAAGGGAAACCACGTGAAGACGGAGGCAGAGATTAAAGTGGTGCAGCCACAAGCCAAGAACTGTCAGGGACTAACAGAATCTGGACAAGGCGAAGAAGGATCCATTCCTAGAGGTTTCAGAGAAAGCATAATGCTGCTGACACCTTGATTTCGAACTTCTGTTCCCCAGAACTATGAGAGAATAAATTTCTGTTGTTTCAAGTCATCAAGTTTGTGATAGCTTGTTACAGCAGCCCTGGGAAATCGACACCTCCATTTATTCAGGAAAGCCTGCTACAACGCAAACATTTGAAAAAGATATTACTATGCAAATGTTCGAAAAAGACAGTACTCTTGATCCTGCTCTATGGATTTTTTTTTTTTTTTCAGCAATTCATTCTCAAAGTTTGGTTCTTGGACTTTGCTCGTAAGACTGTGCGACACATGTGGCTGTATCGTTGAGAACTGTTACTCTGGGAGCATTCTCGGGAGGCCTCCTCCTCTCTGCCCCTTGGCTGGCATCAAGGCATTGGGTGGGACCCTGGTGCTCGGGCCCATGACCCCCAGCAGAATAACCAGCTCTGATTGGCTATTGGAATTTTCTAGCATGCCCTACTGAATATATGTTATTTATCTCGACTTCTGTTGGAAGGTAAAGTCGCTTTGTAGTTGGAGTGCAGTTATGATGACTATGAAGACACGAAATTAGGTTTTGATCTACAGACACTTAGAGATAAGTTGTGCCTCAAAACTGTGTGGCCATATTAGTTGTCTGCCCCTTGAGACCCTCGTTCCCAGCCTCTCTAGCTGGTCCACCCAGCTGAACTTAGTGTGGACACCCAATCAGTGTAGCATACTACAGCCTAGGACTCCTGGGCTCAAGCAATCCTTCTGCTTCAACCCTCTAAGTAGCTGGGATTACAGGTGTGCGCCACCACACCTGGCAAGACATCTTAGTCTGTGCACCACCACTGTGGAAAATGTACCCCCAAAGGAGCCTGGGAACACTTAGCTATGTGTTTTGCAGAGTTTCTCTGTATCTGCTGACGAGATACTTGAAACTTCTTTCAAGGCAAGTCGTAGAGATGATGTGAGCACCCTACCCCACTTCTCATGCTTTTGCCCAAGGATATTTCAAATACATGACTTGTACCCAAGTGTGGAACTCTCTTCTCCACTGAGCTGGGGGCACTGCACTACAGATTCACCTTTTTTTTTTTTTCAGTCCTACAACTTTTCTTTGGCAGATATCTACAGTAGAAAATCCAACAAAAACTTTCTGATTACAATGGAATGTACCCGCTCATGATGTAAAAGGTCACTCCACTGTGTGACATCCTGTGACACACACACACAATCAGCTTAGTCAGAGGCATGTGCCACATGACTAACAGTTGGACCTGAATTGAGCATTGTGCAGTATAGCTGCAGCAGGTGCTCCGATTCCTCCATGGCATCCGTGTCAAATGCGCAATGCGAAAGGATGCCAAGAAACCCCGAGTGAGTGAGTACAAATACCCAGCCGGCCCTGCACCCGGAACACACCAGTGCCCAATAAGGGGACCGTGTCCAGAGCCAAGTGGAACTTTGATTGCAAAGCAGAAGCTGTGCAGGCCAAACAAGGGAAGCACCGAGGGCTGGTCCTAACTTCCTTGAAATTTGTCCAAGCAGCTTTGAAAATCACAGAAAGACGGATCAACCATTGGCCAATGTGCAGAAAACACTCAATAAAAAGAACAGATGGAGTTATTTGTGACAAGAGGCAAGTGTGAGAATCCTACTTATAAGAATTCTATCCTGTAGGTAGTAATAGATGACTTGTCTCCAAATTCCAGTAGTCATATATATGTAAACCCTGAATTACTTTCCATTTGGAAAACAACCCTCTATGAATAACTAAAGGTAAAAGGAACGAATGGCTATCTTGGAGAGAGTGGGAATGGACTAATGAAGGGCATGAGAAAACCATCTGGTGTGATGGCTTTATGTTCTGATAAAGATTGAATTACATACATGTATGAATTTCCCAAAACTTTTAGAGTGACATGTGGAAGATTTTTGCATTTCTCTTCAAGCAATTTATCATAAATAAAATCGTAAATAAAAATATTGAACTCTTGCTAATGATATACACGTGGAAGTGTCTACAGATGAAGTTTACTTATGTCTGCAACTTACTGTGAATTGCATCAAAAATGACATGGAATGATGGATAGATAGATGAACAGTTAGGTACACAATAAGGCACATATAGCAAACTGTTGGTTATAGATTCTAGGTGGTGGTGGTGGGTATTTTCTGTACAATATCTTCCAATTTTTATATGTTTGAAATTTAAACATATTTATTGAAATTTATATATTTAAATTTAAAAATGTTGGGAGAAAAAAAAAACTAAATGAAACTGAAAAGAGAAATCCGAGGGCTTCTCATAAAGTTGAGAATATTTCAACATTAAGTGCCATTAAGCTGTAAAAATTATCAAAATATTGCTTTTAGAAATAGAGTATGCCCCAAAAGCTAAAACACAGGTAATCCAAAGTAAAATAAAACTAAATCTGGTTGTAAAGACTAGTCCCTATGGAGACCAACAGGTACTTATGCAGGAAGAAACATGATGAGGGCTGCACAAGAAGTGCCTGATGTTGAGGAGGCTATTTCTAAAGAAGCACTTTAGGGCTGAAGATTGATTCAGTCCCTACCTGCTGGCAGATCCACCTGCCATCCCCTGACCTCCAAATCACTAACTTTGCAGAGGTCACGGAAGTCCAGAGGTGTGACCCATTCATGGGCTCCAAGCAAGTGCTGGAGATTCTGCAATGTGGAATGAAGAAAAGTCTCATCTTTGCAGCTGCTAAAGAACATGGCTGAAAATCTTCAGCTCTTTTCTTTTGTATAAAGTCTACATTTTTAAAAGTCAACCTATTTTTTTTTAGAAAAATGAACCTTGTATTATTTCTGCTCCCCCCCAGCTTTATTGAGGTATAATTGACAAGAAATATTGTATGTATTTAAGGAGCACAATGTAATGTTTCGATACACGAAATATGGTGAAGTGATGATCACAATCCATCACTTCCTGCAGTTACATTTGTGTGTGTGCACGTGTGCGTGTGTGTGTGTGTGTGTGTGTGTGTGTGTGTGTGTGTGTAACACTTAAGTGGTTGGAACACTTAAGATTTACTCTCTTGGTAAATTTCAAGGATACAGTACGTTGTTGTCAACTATGGTCACCAAGCTGTACATTAGACCTCCAGAACTTATTCATCTTATAACAGAAAGTTGGTACAGTTTGACCAACATCCTCCCAAAATTCGTATCTTGACCCTCTTTTTGGCATGAGTTGTCAACAAGATTAGTCTATTTTTCAACACCTGACTTTGATAACAGAGAAGTAATTGTAGAGTTTACTTCATGCAAAGGAGGCATTTAGTAAATATTAGTTGGTTAAAGAATGAATGAGTGGGGGTGAGATTTGTCAGAGACCCTTTGGAAGAGAGGGAAAGGATGTGACTCATTGAAACACACAGAGGATCTGATAGGAATCAAAACAGTGTAAGGGAAGACGTTGAGATAGAGAAAATTATTAACTCAGACAGGAACTGGAGGAAAATGGCTAATGGCTTTGGAGTCACACAGCTGCTCTTTTGCCTCTTGAGAGTGTGACCTTTGGACAAATGCTAAACCTCTCTGAGCCTGTTTCCTCATCTGCTCAAAACAACAATAATAAATAATAATAACAGCACTTACCTTCACCATCATTGTGAGAATCACTTACTAAAGATAAGGTGCAAAGTTCCTGGAAGCTGGTTATGTGACACCCAAAACAAACAAAGGAAGAAGTGCTCTTCCTAATCAAGCCACAATTTGCACAGCACCGGCACTGATTCTTAAAGAAATATTTTATATTTTCATCATTATTAATGGCTTCTCATAGCCTTAATTCTGACTAGAGGATGAAATAGAAGGCATGAGGTCATGGATATGTTTCACTGCCGGGTCAAAGAAGAGCATTTCAAGATAAACAGCGGCAGAGCTGACCTATGCATTTGATGATGTGTACAGAGACCAGCCAATCGGGCCGGAATTCCAGTGGAAACTGCACAGAGTCTTGAAGAATGATGCTTTCCATTATTTTCCACTTCACTTGAGTCTGGAGAGTTGCTCCTCACAACAGGACAAGTTCAGATCCATTCTGTTAACTTATTCTGTGAACAAAGATGAAATCTTTTAATGGCAGTGATAAGGCGGTGCTAGCAGCAAGCTGAAATGACTTCTTTAAGAAATGGAAAATAGGCCGGGTGCGGTGGCTCATGCCTATAATCCCAGCACTCTGGGAGGCTGAGGTGGGAGGATTGTGTGAGCTTAGGAGTTCAAGGCCAGCCTGAGCAAGAGCTAGACTCTGTCTCTACTAAAAAAATAGAAAGAAATTAGCTGGACAACTAAAAAAATATATATATATATAAAATTAGCTGGGCATGGTGGCGCATGCCTATAGTCCCAGCTACCCGGGAGGCTGAGGCAGGAGGATCGCTTAAGCCTAGGAGTTTGAGGTAGCGGTGAGCTATGCTGATGCCACAGCACTCTAGCCCAGGCAAGAGACTCTGTCTAAAAAAAAAAAAAAAAAAAAAAAAGGAAAATAAGCTTTTTATTGCATTTGCGACCTATCCCAGACAGCATACAATGTACAACGAAATCCCCCCTTAACATCTACCTAGAGCTACGTAGAGAAAAGTGCTGCTAGTGGGGAAACTTGCTAAGAAAGAACTAGAAGAGCAAACTCCTAAAAAAGCCCCCCGGTCATTATTTGAGCCTGGGGTTTTCAGGTATCAAAGGTAATGATCTGAGAGATTCTGATCAATTAATAAGATGACAGTTTTTGGTTCATGGAAACAAATGTAAAAGCAGTGTCCCACTAAGATTTTGTATATTAACTAAAGTTACATGGTGGAAATATTATAGAATATACTTATGTTTTCTGTGATAAAGAAAACAGAAGGAAATGTTGCTTTATCCTTTCCATCATATACGAGGTACTTGAAGATGCATGAGACTCAAATACTGTCTTCTAATATTCATCTAAGTCACAAGCTACTTTTTTTCCCTCCCAATAGTAGAGGGACATTTTTACCATTGGTCAAAGACTGTTTTGAGAGATGGAGAAATTTTAATGGGGCTTCCAAACCTTGGGAAAAAAACCTGCTTTCTTCACCCTACCTCTGTGTTCCATGTGGGAGGCCTACCTCCAATATTTGGTGGAAATTTTGTCTTGCTTGTTGTCAGCCTTCAGATCTGTGGAAAATTTCTACATTTTTTTTATTGAAATGTTAGAAGGAAATACTTGTCATGTAAGCCTCAAGGAAAATTTGTACTTTTTCGACCCATAAAAACACATACAAGCACATAAGAGTGTCAGACAGGATGAAGAAACACTTCTCAGTGCAATTTAGAACTCATCATTTGCCTTTTCTCAATTGACTTCATGACTTGAAATCACAGATCTCAAAGATTTTCCTTTTTTGTTTTTTTGTATTTATAAATGGGGATAAGCGATGATCTTTACTTGAGGAATCTAGATTTATCAGAAGCAGATTTTTCCTGTTAGGTTATTGCATGAATCAGACTTCTCAAGGTTATGTTGCAGTAATATATGATGCCCCAAATCTGAGAGGCTTATAAAAATGAAGGTTCATTTTTAACTCATTTTCTATGTTGCACATGTCTTTTCCATGCTGGCGTCTGAATTAAAGGAACAGCCTTTTGCCGACAGTGGTAGCCAAAAGTTGCAGTGGATGTGAACTTGGACCCATCCTCCCTCTATGGCTGCAGCCCAATGCTTAGGGTCAACACAGTAGTTTTAAGTCATCAAGGATTCTAAGGATCCTAGAAGGTGCAGAATTGTGCACACCTCACATGTAGCCACCGATGTGAAAATGGATGAATGGCAGGAGGGTTTAAATGTGGTGTAGAATTTTGCCAAGAATTACCCTCTTCCCTCAATATTTTCATGCTTCAGTTATGCGCGACAGCTACATGTAGCACCTCTAAATCTGATGCGTTATAGATGTGCCAGCACATAGATGCACCACTTAGAGTCAGAAAACCATATATATTATCCTGGCCAGGTGATAGTGGTGTCAATTTCAAGTTCTATAACATGTAAATAACCAGGAAGCTCAAAGAAACTAGACTAATTTTGAGGGAGGTACAGCAACAACTTTTAATGAGCTCTTACCATGTTCAAAATGCTTTCCATGCACTACCTCCTTTAATCCTCACATCAGCCGGTGAGGTAGGTATTATAATGTTCATTTTTTACAAGTGAAGCAACCAAGGCTTATGAAGATTAAGTAACTTGATAAAGATCTCTCACTTAATAAGTGGCAGAGCTTAGATTTGATCCAAGGCAGTCTGATTTCAGAGTTCACACTTTTAACCATTATAAGGTCCAATGATGTCCATAATCTTGAACCTGGGCTATTAAAAGAGTCATAAGTGCCTTCTAAATGATAAAAGATTAAATTATGCTCCATGAAGCTTTTATGTTAAATTTATTTCGTTATAGCCTAACTCAGTGGTCAACATACTTTTTCTGTAAAGGACCAAATAGAAAATAATTTTAGCTTTGTGGCCACAAACAGCCTCTGTTGCATGTTGTTACTTTAAATATATAAAAAACATTCTTAACCCATGGGACCGTACAAAAGCAAGACGTGAGCCAGATTTGGTCCACAGGTCATAGTTTGCCAACTCCTGGTAACTCATCAAAGCTTAATAAGCCAGGTCTGATATATGTGCAACCTCTCTGCCAAATTACGGGATTCACCAAAATATGCCATTTACAAATATTCCAAAGCAGTAGGAATCTACTCAAATTGTAATTTGAGTTGGGAAGTATTTCTGTATAACTTCATGAACTTACTCTCTCGAGTAACCTCAATGCAGAGTCAGACTCACGTGGGGACATCCCGAATGCCTCCTCCCAGCAAGGCGGTGCCCTTCTCTGCCCCTGTTACTCTCCTAAAAATGGCATCAGATGATACTTTGTATATGTGCTTGTTATTGCACATTTATTGACGATTTCGTCTAAAAATACCAGGGAGTATTATTGAAATTGAAAGATTATTTCCAACCCTCTGCTTTCTCAAAAAGACATAAAAAAATCACACCCAAAAGTGTTGGATCCAAGATAATTTACAAAGTAATAAAGGCCCACAGAGGATGCCTTGGATCTTTGGCATCATGTTGTTGGACATTGGATCAGGGAAGGTGAAGTTCAATATTACTACTCATAGCCCACATGTCTATGAAAATTACTGTGTACAATAATTTCTAAGCTTTATGCATAACATTTAATTTTCACAACAGCTCCAGACAGGACAAAATACTCTTTCAGATGGGAAAACCAAGGCATGGAGAGCTGGGTGATGCATTTGAGTTTACTCAGTGAGTAAGTGGCAGGCCCAATGTCGGATCCAGGCTGGCTGCCTTAAGAGTCTATGACCACAGCCAGGATATTGTACCATCTTTCCCTGGAGCAGAAAATGGTTAGGCCTGTGGAGTAAGAAACTGCTGTGTGATGAACAGTATTTAATTTGTGAATGAAGCACATTAAATTAAGGGGTTCAAGTTATTCAAGACAATCAGGGGATACTGGTTCCTAATTCTGCTTTCCCCAGTCAGCTAATTGGTCACTGTGGCAGTGAGTGTTATACTTGTAAATTTTTAAGTGTAAAAGAGGATTGGTAGTTTTTAACATGATCTTTCATGTCCATATGTTAAAATTTTCCACTCACTTTGAGCCCCCTTCCTGTAAGAGAGTCACATCCATGCAGCCTATGAAAGCTGAGTACCAAGCCCCATAGCCTCAGGGAAAACTCTATCCTTGGGCACAAGTCTCATTCATTTATTCTACAAGTAGTAACATAGAGCAATAATATTGTCTCATCTACATAATAAAAGGGTGAGACTGCATATCTTTAAGGTGTCTTCCAATAATTATATTTTTATTATTTGATGGCTATGAAAGCATTTACTCACTGAAGGATGTCTTTACTCAGGGAAGATTTCATTAAAGCTCTAAAAATCTCCATTGACGGTGGCTGTTTGCAGCATGAAGTATTTTTTCATTAACTTCAGGATAAAATGTCCTTATAATTAGATCAGAATTAATAACAATCTAGTAGAATAATAACCACGTAACCTCACTTCACAAAAGACTCAGCCCTTTAGAAGGAAAAATGAACAAACTTAACTCATTCTTCTTTGAGGGCCAAGATCCAAATCTCAAGGTATCCTCTAGATACTATTAATCCGCTTTGAACTTTGGCTCAAGTTATTTCCATGAACATTTTCTGTTTCCACCGGGGTAGATACCATAGAAGACAGAACGCTACAAATCACTTTGTTTAAAGTTACCAAAAGATATAAGGGAGAAGAAAAAACAGCGCAGAGTCTGCTGTTAATTAAAATCGGCCGATGATGTACAGCAACTTGTCTGGAGCGCCCCGACTGGGCCGGTTCCTTGACAGCTGTGCATTCCTTCCTGCCC
>VSMD01087436.1:0-12800 GCA_008750895.1 Mirza zaza
GGCTGAAGGGACTTCCTTGCCCCTTTGCTTTTACCCTTTTGGCTTACACTAACTTCCTATCAGATGGGTCATATGTGCAGACAGGGGATAGTTATGGAACTAAGAGATAATTAGTTTTGCCCTGGGATAAACAAAATTTCTTACTAAATCCTTTCCCAATGCACTATTTGTAAATATCACCAAATCACTGGAGGAAACCAACATTTTTCAGGAAACCCTCCAAGGCCCACCCTTGCCCCTGTGACATTCTAGATAGATGTCATAGATTTCCCTCCGGCTTTTGGCTTTTCTCGCTGTTTGGTTACTGTCTGCATGTTCAGTGAATGGACCGAATGCTATCCGACTAGACATGATGACACCCTAACAGTGGTAAAGAAATGAATAACTGAGATCATCCCTCACTTTGGTGTGCCTTTATGGATTGCATCAGACCAAGGAACTCATTTTACAGCAAAGACAAACCACTTGCTTGAAAAACCCGAGGGACTCATCAAAATTTCATACCCCATACCATCTCCAACTCTCTGGGCAAGTGGAATGTAACAATCTAGACATTAAATAGACTTTGGGAAAAGTCTGTGAAGAAACTGGATTTAAATGACCAGAAGTATTACCTTTGGCCCTTATAAAAATTCAGAATACTCCAAATAGAAGACAGGAATTAACCCCTTTTGAAATAGTGTTCAGTCCCCCTATGTCTGCTGTTATCTCTAAACCTTCCATTCCTGGGTTGAATGAATATTATGGAGATTTAAGTGAACAATTTGATGCTATGAATAGCTATATGAGGGCACTAACTTAATATTTTTGGAGAGTATCACCAAGTGAAAAGGGCTTGCATGGCCTCCTCTACCAAGTGACAAGCCTTGTTGTTCTTGAAAAGGAGATCATGTGTACATCAAGGTTTTTAGGAGAAAGTACACACTGTTCCCTTACTGAGAAGACCCATATGAAGCACTGTTGACCACTTCACCACCATCAAAATAAAAAAAAAATCCTCCTGGATCCACACAAGTCACACCAAGCTAGATCCCGAACAGCTCTCCCAAGACAGTTGGAAAATCAACCCATAAGTGACTGTAAAGACCTCAGAGTAGATGGCATTTCTTTGAAGTAGACAGCTTTTCCCAAGACCACAGATCAAGAAATTCTACTTTCACCTGTTTTCTCATCCTTTTTAGGTCTCCCTAATACTCTTCCTTTAAAAAAAACCAAACAGGCTGGGTGCAGTGGCTCACGTCTGTAATCCTAGCACTCTGGGAGACCAAGGCAGGAGGATCGCTCGAGGTCAGGAGTTCAAAACCAGCCTGAGCAAGAGCGACACCCCGTCTCTATTATAAATAGAAAGAAATTGATTGGCCAACTAATATATATGTAGAAAAAATTAGCCAGGCATGGTGGCGCATGCCTATAGTCCCACCTACTCAGGAGGCTGAGGCAGGAGGATTGCTTGAGCCCAGGAGTCTGAGGGCACTGTAGCCTGGGCAACAGAGTGAGACTCTGTCACAAAAAAAAAAAAACAAAAACCCCTCTTTTATTAACAAAGCTTTGCCTGGTCTGTTGACAACCCATTAAAAAGCTGACGAGAGACCATTTCAATTTATCCTAATCTCCCTCTAATCCTCCATTATAGGCCTTTTCTCCAACTGTACCTTGCTCTTATTAACTTTTAGTGTTTTCCAACAGGTCAGACACAGGCTTGGGACCCCTTTGTACCAGTGTCCCAAACCTTGGCTGCAATAACTAATCAATCTAATTGTTGGTTATGTCAATGTCTAGATTATGTGAAAGAACCTTTACTTATTTTTGTTCCTGCCAATCGAGTATCTGGTGGATAAAGTCCAGAGAATGTACCAAGCTATGGCATCTACCACCGAGAAGATAACCTCTCACTATTTCTCCTTCTGAGGAGTCAGTTGGACACACAGGAATCTTTATGAGAGCTAAAGTACTGTCCTTTGCTTGGGTAAAGTCATTAGAAAGGAATTTTGCCCTCTGCATTGAAGGCAGGGATGATTCTGGACTTTTCTTAGGTAAAAATACCAATAAGGTATTGCAATTAAGCCCTGTTTGATTCCACCAACAGCATCTTGAAGCCTCTCCTCTCACAAAGTCCATAAGCAGTCCTGACCCTGACTCACATTTCTCATGGCATAAACACTTGCCAAATCTTAGATGTTACAAAGCACTCCCAAGTCGGCCCCGTGTAGAGTGGAAAGCTCACTTGCTTCCCTCATTAGGTTAGCAGACACGAAAGATTACATATGGATAGACCAAAATTCTGGACTAACCTGGCCAGGTGACAAAATTAAGCCCTAAAGCCGCCAAAACCAAACTAAAGGCCTCCTATATCAGATATTTCCTACAGACTAACAGGTATACAGGAAGGATGGAGATGCGCAAATGTCAATATGACAGAAAACAAGGCACGACGAACCGCAACTGGCATCAGGGGAGTCACAAATTCCACTCTTACCTTCTTTGTGAACAGCACTGGCCTGTTTATCTTGTGTGGTGATAAGGTGTATGAAGGACCTACTCCTAGATGGTCAGGGCTGTGTGGACTCGCACACTTGGCATCTTCTGTCACCAGGTACTCCCCTTTCAGTGCTAGCCAAATCACAAACCTGGCCTTAGTCGTTCGTAAGGTGGTACCACACAAACACACTAGATGTGACATTTAAAACCCACTTTTATATCATAATTCTAAATTCTTTTCAATGTTGAGAGCTTATTTCCTAAGCATGGGAGTTTATGAGACTAAAAAGGCAATTCTAAGTGTTTGAAGAAGAGTTCAATATTCATGTTCAAGCACTGAGAACGCCCCCGTCAGAAACTGACGGTTTAGCCTCTGTTGTACGTCAGAACAGCTGTGTCCTGGCTGCACCCACAGCCGAGCAGGGAGGAGCCCAAGAGATCACTGGAGAAGATGCTGCTGTGTACATCATCAGGGACAAATGGAGTCTAATCTGCACCTTTTCTTTTTTTTTTTTTTTTTGAGACAGAGTCTCACTTTGTTGCCCAGGCTAGAGTGAGTGCCGTGGTGTCAGCCTAGCTCACAGCAACCTCAAACTCCTGGGCTCAAGCAATCCTGCTGCCTCAGCCTCCCAAGTAGCTGGGACTACAGGCATGTGCCACCATGCCCGGCTAATTTTTTTTTCTATATATATATTAGTTGGCCAATTAATTTCTTTCTATTTATAGTAGAGATGGGGTCTCACTCTTGCTCAGGCTGGTCTCGAACTCCTGAGCTCAAAGGATCCGCCCACCTCGGCCTCCCAGAGAGCTAGGATTACAGGCTTGAGCCACCGCGCCCGGCCTAATCTGCACCTTTTCAAAGACAAGATAAACGTTCTTCATCAGATAAATGAAGCTAAATCATTTTATTGGGAGACCTATCATTCCCAGGACTCGGAGGTCGGTTTAATGGAGTGTGGGGAACTGTGCTTGGATTTGTTCCTTTCTGTTTATTCATTCTCATCCAGTCTGTGTTCTCTCCTCTGCAGATCCCTGTGACACCGCTGCTAACCCGCCTTTCCTCTCCACAGCCGCCAACTCAGCTTTCAAAGTTTGAAACTTCTAGTGAAGTTTCAGACCAGGGAAATGACGAAGTAAAGGACGTGCCATCCCAAAATATGCCAAATTGGTATATTGATTATTTCAAGTTGAAAACATTGGAGAACTTGTGGTTTTAGAAGGGGCTAGCTGGCCCGTCTCTTCCTGTATGCAGCAAGCCACAGCGATTCAGCATACCAGAGAGAGAAAATAGCCCCTGTGGCCGGAGACTAGAAAGTGGGGGGCTGCAATGGACCTGAATAAATATACTTAACAAAGTAACCCTTCTCTTCCATGCCCCTCCACGGATCTCCTAGTGACTCCCCTAGAAATTTGCTGCCCCTGGCCAGATCCCCTTTGTCCTGTCATTTCTTCTCAAATTTATCGTCGTTTGTTTAAAAAGTATAAAAGCATCTTGCTTTGGCCACATTTTTGGACTTCGCTCTCTTGCGAAGATTCCCGTGTACATGTAAAGCTAATGAAGTCTGCATGCTTTTCTCTCGTTAATCTGTCTAGTGTCAATTTGGCTTCTAGGTCCAGCCAAAGAGCTAGCTAAGAGCTAAAGGGGGGTCAGAGAGGATGCCCTCCTCTGTCGCCAGCATGTCTACCGCATGTTTACAGCGTGGAAAACAATGAGGAGGAGGTTTCATTATTGCTACAGCCACTTGGTAACAATCAGGCTCTAAGTACGTTTTCTCATAAAGTTATATATTTATTTCCTGAGTCCAGGGCTAATATAAGCAAATTCTCCAAACTGAAAAACAAAACAAAACCATGAACTATCCAAAGGACACCATCAAAAGAGGAGCACAAAGTTCTCCTCATCCCTTGGCTGATGTCCGGTTTAAAAGGTAGGAAAAGACCTTTATTGAACACTGGGTATAAAAAGAACCCTTTATTTAGTATTAATGATGACTGAGGCAAGGAAAGCACCATTGCCATAGCTGGGTCACAGTTTGTAGAGAGTTACATATTAACAAGTATAAATTATTTTACAACAAGCTGGGCAGAGAGAGGCGCCTACACAATTAATTTTGCAATATGCAGAGTTAATTGACAATCACCCCATCTCTAGTTCTTCACTTGCTCATCCATTCAGCAGACACTATTGCCTGATTCTCACATCTAAAGTTCGAGTCTGATTGGGGTCCTTTCCCAGGAAAAACTTTCAGTGACTGCCTAGTATATATGAATATTGAACTTAAGACTGAAGAACATATGCCCATGACCAACTTTGCTTTTCCAATACTTTCTAGAATACTCTATATCCTGGAAAAACTAAGCAGATATTCCCTAAAGATCTTCCAGCTTTCATACTCAAGCCCTTGTGTGTGTTATTCCTTGGGCCTGAAACTTCTTTCCATATATCAAAATCCATAGGATTATCCAGCTAGCTATTTGCCTGTTATCTACACATCTTTTGGTAGAAATGAATTTCTTTGTAAATAGCTACAACCTAGAGCACAGGAAGGATAATCTTCCCAAGTCCAGTTGATAGGAATGGAGAAAATGAAACAGAAACAATGGAGTCAATTCGAAGGTAATCTGGAAGAGGTGAGTTTTGATCTGAAGTCCAGAGGAGGTGAGATGCAGTGTTTGGCCCTAGTGCAGCAGGAAATCCTTCCCACACAGGTGAAGCAGAGTCCCCTGACCAGGTGGAGGGCAGATGTTCACTGATCAAAGGAACAAATAAATACCTTTGTACTGCCTTTACTTATCCTCCAGGGCTGAGAGTGAGGAGTGAAATCTGTTCTCTTCCCTCCAGGGGTTATCCTCCCTCTTTCCCTTCTCTCCAAATAGAAGATCCTATCTCTTCCAGGTTTCCAGTTCCAAACCCCAGGAACACATAGAAGGATTTGATGTTAACTTTTCTTCATTTATCATTTCATTTTATCCTTTATTCTACCAATAGCCATTAACTACTAATGTGCTCTAGACACTCTACTAGGCACTGGAGAGAGAAATATAAATGAAAAAGACAAAGAAATAAACAGAACATTTCCTATCCCCATAAAGAGACAGTTTAGCAAATAATAAATACTATAATGGAGTTGGGCTGCTTATTGTAAGGCTGGTGTCGGGCCCCCCTCCCCTCCCTAGATCAAAAAGAAAAGGCTCAAGAGACCAGACCTGTCATGGGCCCCGCTGAAAACAACAAAACCTAGGTATTCACCCAGATAAGAAAGTTTTCGGTTCTTGGATTTGTAAATACCACCGGCCTCTCCTATTTCTCAATGACCGCCGAGGGTCGCGTGGAAAATCCCTAGCTCTCCCCGCCAAAAGTCCTCAGCTCACTTTAAACAGTATAAAAGCTCCCACTTCCTTCAAACATATGTGACTTCTTTTTTTTTTTTTTTTTTTTGTGGTGCCGTGACTCGGATATATGTGACTTCTTGAGGCCCCCTCTCTTGGGACCTGCGAACCTCGTCCAGGAGCACATAATAAAGTCACGTTGTTTGGCCCCACTCTCTCTCTCTCTTTCTTTCACTGCCAAAAACTTTACACTTATGATATTATTTTTCCTGTGGGTCCCCCCATCCCTTCTCCACCCTTCTCTCCCTATAGCATAGTCTTGGAGTCACACAACATTCTCTATTTCCCAGGGCTCTTTGCTCTCTGTCTTCATTTGGGATGAATGAATGGGAGGGACTAGGAAGACACTGAAAGGAGAGAGACAAGATTGAGGTATTTACTCCTTCTTCTTTGTATCTTCTTTGTTGTACTGCAATCTGGCAGTGGCTGTGTCCCTATAGGGCTACAGCACACCGTAGGTAATCCCAACTCCAAGACTAAGGTTCTCAAAAGGCTCTTTACCATCAATAGTTGCAAGGATAATGTGGTTAAATCAGAGTATTAGACTTGCAGTGGTGGTGGCTCATTTATCACAGGGGATTTAAGAATGAAATAGATGGGTAGCATTCAAAATTATGGCCAGATAATTCTAAATTATGGGGATCTCCACAGTCAAAAGAATTCCAGGTCTGGTGGGCAGAAATCTAACTATAAGTTTTCATCACAGGAATTCATGGCTTCTTACCAAGTCCCAGACTCAAACTAGTTAATAGAGCCAGCATGTCTTGTTGGAAATGGAGGTCAGATCTTTATGAGGAAAGACCCTAAAATGCCATCAGAGTACTTACTTTAAATTTTCTTCCAAGCCTTTCCCAGAAAGACACATGACATAGAGCTAAATTTCAAAATGCCCTGTGAAAAGGGACATATCCGGAACTACTCAGAGTTATTGAATACTAGCCCTGGGTTTATGCTAATTTCTATGGAGTTAAAACATCACTGTTTTCCTATTGCTACTGTAGCAAATTACCATGAACTGAGTGTCTTACAACAACACAAATTTATTGTTATAGTTGCAGAGGTCAGAAATCTGAAATAAGCCCAACGGAGCTAAAATCAAGGCATCAGCAAGGCTCCCTTCTGGAAGCAACAGGGGAGAACCTGTTTCCTTGCTCTTTTTAGCTCCTAGAGGCTGCCACATTCCTTGGCTCATTTATTCCTTGACCTATGAGAAGAGATTAATGTAGGAAACACCAAGTGGAATCCCCTAGTACTGTCCCTTTACACCAGTATGGAAAGCAAAGGTAAGACTCAGCCCTGGTTAAGCGCAGAGACTAGTGGGTCTATGTATGAATCTTTCAGGTTGAAAGATTCAGAGGTGCTAGAACCCTATCCCATATTCAATTCACTTACCTGTTTAGCTTGTGCAAAAGTAATATGGACCATGGAAAATGGCTATGGACCAATCTCAGCTGCCATTTCATATGTAGTAACTTTATTGGATCAAACAATATGGTCCTAGCATCTGGGGCTATTAACCTGAAAACACTTCAGTTTTTTTCCTTGAATCTAATTAATAAGAAGTATCTAAAATAATTTGCCTTCCCCTGGGACAGCAGTATATTTTCACCATCTTACTCTGGAGCGATGTCAGCTCTCTTGCTGTCTGTCATAATATAGTCTCCTGAAACCTTGGCTGTCCTGATATCCAACAGAACATTACGTTGGTGACATTATGCTAGATGGACCTGGTGAACAGGAAGTGGCAAGTTCCTTACCTGCTTTAGTAAGATAAATGTGGTCACAGGGTAGAGGATAAAAGCCATGAAAATTTTGGCATTTCAAGGAATTCAGTGGTCTGGAACATGTCAAAATATCCCTTCTAAATGTGAAAGATAAGTCACTACACCTTTGTTAATGAAAAAAAGCCAAATTCTGTAAAATAATTTTAAAGATATTTATTCTGAGCCAAATTTGAGGACCATGACCTGGAGCCACTCCCAAGAAGCTTTGAGCAAGTGGACTAATTGTGGCTGGGTTACAGTTTGATTTTATACATTTTAGGGAGACAGGGGTTACAGGCAAAGTCATAAATTAATATGTGGGAGGCATATATTGGTTTGGCCCCAAAAGGTGGGACATCTCGAAAGTGGGGGGGGCTTACAGGTTACAGGTGGGTTTAAAGATTCTTTGTCGTAATTGGCTAAAGATATGAAGCTTTGTCTAAAGTCTTGGAATGTTTTAACATAAGGAGCTGTTATCAGAGATAAGCCACCAGACATAGATTTGTTGTGTAAATTGAGGACCTGCAGGTTTGTCTTGCATACCCTTAGGCCTGTTAATTGGTTACAAAGGATGTCTCCAAGAAGGGAGGGAGGCATGAAGAGGCATTTCTGACCTCCCTCCTCCTGGTAGACAATTTAGTTTTAGGATATTCCTTTGGCCACGAGGGGGCCATTCAGTCAGCCGGTGGGGGAGGGGTGAGCCTTAAAATTTTATTTTAGTTCACACTTTGTATACCCATCACAGAGAGGGGCAATGTTTGCCAGAACTCTGGATTTTGGAGACACCACAATCGAGTGTTCTTCTCCAGTCTTTTACTCAGTAACCTATAAGGCTGTGTGTTTTGGATGGAGCCTGGAGCAAGACAGGGCTCTGCAAGTCTAGGCTATAGTGCAAGTTGCCCTGTGTTGGGACTCAGAAACTGATACCCCAAAATATGGTGCTTTGATATGCTGAACTGAAGAAGCCTTGAGGTCTCTCAGACGTTTCTCCCCACCTTCTCTCCCAAAGCATAGGATGAAGGTGTTCCTTTGTAAGATACTGGGCTATAAGGACAATGGACACCTTCCAGCTTCTGTTTACTGCTTGTTTGCTAACCGCAAGGCATTATGAGTACATTATGGGATGCAGAGGAGAAAGACAACGCGGAAACCGGAGTCTCTCAGCTAGGACCCGGAACAGGTTAGAGCCTATCAGGGGCAGGATGAAGTAAGAATCACTGTGGGGGCGGATGCATGATCAGTGTGTAAACAGCTTGGGTATAAAAGGTCACTAGCACACAAAGGGGGGTCCCTGCCGGAAGAAGAGGCCACTCACCAGCACTCTGGGGGCTCGGACCCTAGCTCGAGCTAGACAATAAAACTCCTTTTGATAATTACAGCCTTGGTGACTCTGTCTCTCTGTCCCGCGGCCCTGTAATCTCGGCTATAGAACACCTTTATCTGCCTGAAGTCCAGACCCTTGAAGGAGAATAACTGTTCTCCTCCTCTCAGTTATCTCACTAAAAGAAGACCACACCTGAACAGACCCTTTCACAAAATAATGTCTGTCTCTCAGGTCATTCAAATTCCAAAGAGACCTATTTATAAGTTAATCCCCTATGATCCAGATGATCCATTTTTTCTCCCTAGTAATCATCTATTGCCCCTCAACAGAATTCCTCATACCTGCTCCATAAGCTGTTTTGCCACCATAGCTTTGCCAGGATCTAATTCGGGGCTGGGTAATCACTCTGTGATTTTCCCCTGTGTACAGGTTAATAAATTTGTACACCTTTTCTCCAGTTAATCTGCCTGTTGTGAGTGCATTTTTCAGCGAACCTTCAGAGGACGAAGGGGAAGTTTTGGCGCCCACACCTGCTACTTGGATTTTATGACCTAACAAACACAATAGTTATTAAAAATGTCTATGATGGCCAGAGATACTGAATGGAGCCTTGGGCAAGCCCCAGTAGGAGAATCACAGGGAGATGTCTAAGGTTTTAAAGCAAAGCCTTACTCTATTTGCCAATTTATTAGTTTTAATAAATTATCCCAAAACTTTGGGGTCTATCTTGGAGGCTGGCTGCAATAGCCAGTGACTATTCAGTACTTGAATAGCAGCATCTGTCTTGCTTCTGGGCTCCGTCCAGTAGAGACTGAACATGTGACCATAGAGCACCGAGTGTAGTGGTTTGCATGGGCAGCTGAAACAAAGCACCACAAACCAGGCGGCCTAAACAACAGAATTTTATTGTTTCTCAGTTCTGGAGGCTACTAGTTCAAAATCAAAGGGTCAATCGAGTTGGTTCCTTCTGAGAGCTCCGAGAGAAAGATCTGTCACAAGCCTCTCTCCTTGGCTTGCACATGGCTGTTTTTTCCTGTGTCTCTTCACATCTTCTTTCCTCTACGTATGTGTCTTTCTCTGTCCCAATTTGTTGAGGGTTAGGGTCAAGACATGAGAACCCTTCGCGTGGAACAGGACCTTGCCAAAGAGCTGCCTGTGGACATGTCAGTTCACTGAGCAAAAGCTGCTGGACCATGAAGGGAACGTTCCACCGAACAGGGATGTCTGCAAAGGGACTCTGCCTTGAAGCCTGAGGGCTAGTCTGGATGTCTGCAAACAGACCAGAAAGAAAATGATCAAAGGATGTCAGCCCAGCATATAAGAGCAGTTTGCTATTTGCCTGAGGCACTATTCCTATCTCTCTCCTGAGTTTACGTCTCAGTAAATGAGGAACCAGATAAAGTAGAAAGAAGTACTTGGTCTCTTTGTTCCCATTTGGATTATACCCTTTCCTGCTGACTCCTGATTTTATCTTTAACTTGCCTATACTTAGCTAATTTATTGTTACTTTGGAAGACCTTGAAACTTAAACTCATGATATGTATATGCAAATTGGTGACTGATATTTTCCCATCACTTTATACTTTGTCTCTGTCTCCTTTATTTCTAATCTCTTGTGACTTTCTTGCCTGGGACCCGATTTGTCAGGAGGGTCTCAAACTCCCGGCACCAATTTCTCTTTTTAATAAGGATGCGACTCATCATTAAATAGATGATTACCAGGGAGAAAGAATGGATCATTTGGATCATAGGAGATTAACTTGTAAATAGGTTTCTTTGGAATTTGAATGACCTGAGAGACAGACATTATTTTGTGAAAGGGTCTGTTCAGGTGTGGTTGTCACATTGTATTTGAGCCCATTCTAAAGGCCTCATTTTAACTTCATTACTTCCAGAAAGACCTTATCTCCACATACGGTCACCTTCTAAAGACCTGGCTGTTAGGGTTCCATTATCTTTTTTGGGGGACACAATTCAACCCTTAACACCAAGTAACTCCACAACCTAGCTACTCATAATGAGCTAGATGTTACTTGATCCAGCAGCTGATGAAGTTGGGCACACACAGGAGCATTCTGTTAAGTGAAACTGGCATATATATGCTATAGGAGATAAACCCAGCAGGTCCCCAAGGCACAAGAAATTCACAGACACAGAGAACTTAGACCAAATGTTGCCTTCTCCCATTGCTTCAGCGTCTCTCCCTCAACACACACCCATAGCTCTGTCAGGTTTCAGTGTGAAAATGGCTGGTTCTCAGTCAGCTTATGGCTGACCAGACAGACCAAAGTAAGGCAGCACAAAAATGAGGTTTATTGGGAAGAGAAAGATAGGATTACAGGACAAGAGCAAGATATAGGTTTACAGAGCATGACACATATGCCACAAATTACAGCACAGATGATACTGTCACAGCAAAAGGGGAACAAAAGGAAGGGCACAAAAAGGGACTTGGTTAAGGTCTGCATCTTGTTTTATAGTGCCCAGGTTGGGATCTCCCTAGTGACTCAGTTGTCACCATGGAACCACTTTGATTGGACAGTTGGGAGCAGCATAATTACACATAAGGGTTATTCTTGGTCAATTTCCAGACTATGGTACCTACGCTGCTTGGCCCATGGGCTAGAGTCCTCCGCATTCTTTTGCAGCGGGAGTGCTAAGTTATTTATGAATGGCAGATTCGTAGGGTATTTCCTAGTCCCCCAGGTATGGAGAGGATTGGGGGGGGGCCGAGGCCCACTCTTGTTTTTCTGCCCATGTGGGGCAATTGCCCCAAAGCAACAACACCCACTTTTGTCCCTAGAAGACCCAGAATCCCTCACTGTGGACCTGACAGCTCCGTGGGAAGTTTTCTAGAAGCAGGCAACAGAAGAGGGAGAAGAGTCAGCCTTATGCAAAGTAAGCTGGCACTAGTAATTAGTAGATGGCTCTGCATCAAACACCCCCTCAGGGATGCCCTGCAATACAGGAGAAAGGGAAATCGTATCGATGGACAGAACTTTGGGCACTACATCTGCTTTTCTATTTTGCATGGAAAGGCATGGCCCGATATAAGAGCTACACTGACTCATAAGTGGTGGCTAATGTGTTGGCCAGCTGGTTCCGTAAGGAGTTGGGAAAAACACAATTAAAAGACTGGCAACAAAGAGGTCAAGTTGGGGGAGGCATGTGAAAGAGTCTCTTGAAGTGGGCACAGAGTGTGAAGATATTTGTGTCTTATGGATGCCCTCCAGAGAACAAGATGATTTGTCCTGTGGATGTCAGCCAACTTCCCGCCAGCTGCCCTGGGGCTTGCCGGATGTACAGAGCCTGGCGCAGGCATGGAGGTTAACCACAGTCTCAACCACATGGACTTCCTTCACCAAGACTGGGACTTCCTTCACCAAGGCTGATGTGGCTACCACCATGGCTGAGCGCCCAAACTGCCAATAGCAGAGGACAACGCTGAGCCCCAACATGACACCACTCCCTGTAGTCCTTGCTAGACTCTTCATAGAACCAGCTCACAGGTTCCAGGAACTGCTGACTCACCTTCTTCAGTAGTTAAAAGAGGGAGGAGGAGATGGTCTTGAGAGATACTTAGCAAAGGCAGAATTGAAAGAAATTGACCAAGTGAATGTAGCAGGAGAGTGGAGAAGGAAAACTATGATGATTGAGTTTTTAGTTTTTGTGGTGGATGAAGATCCACTTTTAACGAAGATAGAGATTATCTGAGACAAGAGAGGGGTGAGACTGTTGGAGAAGATAAAGAGTTCAGTTTGAGCCTCTGCAGTTGGCAGTGAGCAAGGACATTTATGTCCTATAAGCAACTAGTGGGCAAGGGGAAAAAGAGTTCAAAGGCAATG
>VSMD01087437.1:0-35610 GCA_008750895.1 Mirza zaza
CGAGGTGGGCGGATCGTTTGAGCTCAGGAGTTCGAGACCAGCCTGAGCAAGAGCGAGACCCCATCTCTACTATAAATAGAAAGAAATTAATTGGTCAACTAATATATATAGAAAAAATTAGCCGGGCATGGTGGCGCATGCCTGTAGTCCCAGCTAATTGGGAGGCTGAGGCAGCAGGATTGCTTGAGCCCAGGAGTTTGAGGTTGCTGTGAGCTAGGCTGACGCCATGGCACTCACTCTAGCCTGGGCAATAAAGTGAGACTCTGTCTCAAAAAAAAAAAAAAAAAAAAATCTCCAGGGAAGAGAAACAAAAGAAGAAACTCCACAACTCTTCCAAACCTCTAAGGCCTGACCTGTTTCATGCTGGACTCCAAGTTCTTCGGAAGCAAGGATGTTATTCATCTTACTCGGATGCCAGAGCTCTGAGCAGCATGTAAAAATGAAAGGCATAAGCCTCAAATTCTTTTACTTAGCCTTACCTAGAAACGAAGTTGAAGCCAGAGCCCATGAGTGCTTTAAAAAAAAAATGCTGAGATCAAAGCAATTTTTGAGCTATTGACTCGAAAACTTTGAAATGATAAGACCTGCCACTGCATCTTGTTATACAGATAAGAATAAAGGCTAGGATAAAAGCTACCCTGATGATGCTTAGGAACACAAACATCCGCCAGGGGAAGGGCCTTTCTCAGCGGTTTTATACACATTCTAAACCCTGTCACCATAAAACTGAGTTATTTGTCTTCAAGTATTTCTTCCATGATATTTTACAAAAGCTGATGGCTACATAACCTTTAACCTTGCGACTATAATGCATGTTTACCTGTTCAGAGAAAAGTCAATTTTCTCATTGTATTTCTGTAAGAAAATTGCATTTAGATTGTTCTTTAGCTTTATAATATTAGATCCACTGACTGTGGCTCCACCCATTTCATTGTCACTAAGTGTCCTTGCAAGTAAAAAATGGGTGGTGACCACTGGGAAACACTTAAAAAGATAAAGACAAATTTTTTCCTCTTTCTAAACAGCAGGTTCTGATTCTGCAGGTCTGTGGTGGGATCTGTGCGTTGGTATTTTTTTTTAACACAGCCCACTCCCTAGGTGTTTCCCATGCTCACTACAAATTTGGGGATCAGTGGATTAGGCAGAAGGACTCCCCAGCCAAGGCGTCTAAAGAGCCGTATCTGAAGGATGCCAAGGCACAGACCTGCCCACCATGCCCACACGTGCCTGTTTTTAATAATACTTTTATTGCAATATGATCTGCATGCCATAAACTTCTCTAAAAGCATATAATACAGTATTTTCTAGTATAGCCACAGAGTTGTATAACCTTCACCACCATCTAATTTTAGAACATTTTCATCGCCTCAAAAAGAAACCCCGTTCCCATTAGCAGCACTCTCCGCTCACCCCTGCCCCAGCCCCTGGCAACCGCCACTCTGCTTTCTGTTTCTGTGGGTTTTCCTATCCTAGGCATTTCCTATAAATGGAATCATACAGCACGTGGCATTTCGTGTCTTAGCTTCTTTGACTTAGCATGATGCTTTCAAGGTTCACCCATGTTGTAGCATGTAGCAATCAGTATTGCATTCATTTCTGTGGCTGAATAATATTCCATGGTATGGAAACACCATATTTTGTTTGTCCATTCCTCAGGTGATAGACATTTGGGGTGTTTGGTCATGATAAAGAATGCTGCTCTGGACAGACACTCACAGTTTCTGTGTTGAACGTGTGTTTTCAGCTCTCTTAGGTGTGTAAGTAGGAGTGGAATTGCTGGGTCATAGTCCACAGGTTCCCCTTTGTTCCACTTCCATAGCTGAACGATGTGCTGCTAATCGGTGACTCCATCTAACTGCCGATGAGGGACACTCGCACACTGTTTAACAACAGGCAGTCTCCTGCAAGTAACTCAACTTTCTATGACAGAATAGAGCAAACAATAAAATCTGCCTCTTTTGTCTTTCTACTTTTATGGGTCTTCAACTCACTGGCCGTGTGAACGACTCTCTAACTCACCTGCATTTACCACAAACCAGAGATTACTGGTCTTAAAAACTGGGGGAAAATGAGGGGTGTGTTATGCACTTATTACCTAAATATAATGAATTCAAATGGATGCCTTGGAAGAGAAAACAAAACCCACACAGAAGCAGATTAACACTAAGCTTTAAGACCTTCCATTAAGAGTCCATTAAAGAAAAATAATAAAGCCAAAATGAGGCTTTATATAAATTAGGCTGGCACACTCACTTGCACACACACTCTCGCTCAAACATACACACACACACACACACACACACCTACACACAATGTCTAATGTTACCAACCAAACGTGCCAAATACAAACCATCTTTTTAGTCTCACATTTGTCTAACACAGATGGACAGAAGAAAATAGACGGGTGTTTCTGGATGTAGAATCTTCCCAGGGCAACTTTTATTAGCAGGGAATTATCAGGGCTGTGCTGTTCTACTTGGGGAGTTAGAAAAGGATCCAATTATTTGTAACAAAGAAGAACTCAAAGAATCCTTTGTAAAAGTGTTGTAACTGGAAAACTTATCTAGAAACTCACATTAGTTCCTGGTGTAATAAAGTTAAATGGGAATCCACTATTTAAAGAAAAAATTAAAACAAGAAATCAAGAAAATTGCTATTTGGCAAATGAAGCCCAAAGCTCAAATCCCGGTTTAGTCTTCCAAGCTTAACTCACAAACATAATAAAACATTTACAGACATAGATTCTTTGTCAAAAGAGCTTAAGACCAGTTACAGATTCCTTTGTTCCTTTTCCACTCCCACTGTTCCACTTGACTAGCCTTAAAAAAAAAAAAGATTAAAAACAATTCCCAGCTCTCCTGGGTTTAGGTTGATGCTCTAACAAGATGAACAGGCTTCCCTTAAAAATAATTGTTATTTCAGGTGATTTTCTAAACTGTTAACTCAATTATTCTTGTTTTAAATTAAGTGACCACCACCCATGCCCATCCTTCTCAATACTGAGGCAAAAAAGAAAAAGATCAGAAGCCCGGGGGGAGGGGGGGTGTCACAGCTGGCTTATGAGTGGCAGGTAACTCAGAGCCAGTTCCCTTACGGCAGGGGGACTCCACCTCCTTATGCGTGAAACGGATGGGGTCTATTTCCTAGACCAGAGATCATCAAACTTTTTCTGTTAAGAGCCAGACAGCAGTAAATAGTTTTGGTTTTATGGGCCACAAGGTCTCTACTGTAACTACAGACACTACTCATCTTATGATGGGATTACACCTTGATAAGCCCATCTAAGTTGAAAATGCATTTAATACATCGAACCTACGGAACATCATATCTTAGCCTAGCCTACCTTAAATGTGCTCCGAACATACCCATTAGCCTACAGTTGGGCAAAAACATCTAACACAAAGCCTATTTTGTAACAAAGTGTAGACTATCTCACGTCATTTATTGAATATAGCTTCTACTGAATGTGTATTGCTTTTGTACCACTGTAAAGTTGAAAAACTTGTAAGTCGAACCATTCCAAGTTGGGTGCCATCTATATGCAACTCTGCCATCGCAGTGCAAAACCAGCTGCAGATATACATAAACAAAAGGGGACAGACAGCTGTGTTCCAACGAAGCTTTAGTTACCAAAATAGGCTCTGAGTTGAACTGGACCCACAGGCGGTAGTTTGCCAACTCCTGCAGTAGATGATTTGGAAGGTTTCCCCCAGGGTGACCATCAAGTAAGAGTCACTGAAACCCACTTTTATGAGTGATCAAGTCATTAGGGTCTGACATTGGAGCCAAACATGCACCTAAGCACTCAGTTCTAGAAGAGTCTTGGCATTGGACTCTTTCTCACATTTCCATCAACGGCAATCTTCTATTAATATACTGGTTGGTATCTTGCTCAGGTTCTGTTGACCACCACCTTGGGCTTTGAAGAAGCATCACTCTGTCGGGGCTAGAATCAAGCTTTCTGAGAGGCTGCTGGGAGTCATACGATACAACCCCAAAGTGCAGGGAAATAGCTCTCCACGAGGAGAGAGCTTGGCCAGTGGGAAACAGAAGACAAGAAGGAGGTGAGCAGATAAAACATCTCTGCCTCCCCTTGGACTCCAAGGGCCCCCTGTGGCTCCTCTTGCTACCCTTCTAGAGAAGCGAACACACCTGCTGAGTGACCTGCCTGCTCTCTCTGCATTTCAAGGTCAAACACTAGCCAGCATCGCTGGCTTCTTCCTTGGCCTTGTTTCCCCTTCATACTGCCCTCACAGCTCTGGGCTGACACCTCCTAAATAAGGTGCTAACACTTAACCCTTGCCTCAGGCTCTGCTTTCTATCAAAAAAGGGCTAAAATACCACCACAAATGATCCTTTTTCCTTAAAAATAAAAGACATAGACGAAATAAATAAAACTACTGGATTTAGAGTGTACAAAGACAAATAAATACAAGGTGAAATACTGACTCATACATTAAACGAAACTAATCTTGGACTTCAATACTGGCTTCGAATACTCCTCCAATGTCCAAATGGTAAAATGTATCCTAGACAATATCTAAAAGATTGGCATCTCTCCAAAAAGAACCTGAGTACCTGTGGCCATATCACTGTTAACTGATTAAGCATGCATACCTGGCCTTCTGACTATAAATGGAACAAATGATGTTGTGCTCTCTCTCTTAAAACGCAACCATCTATTGTGTAAGTAAGAGAGGTCTCTGCTATGGTCTGAATGTTTGTGTCCTTCCCAAATTCACTTGTTGAAATCTAATCCCCAGTGTGACAGTGCTAAAAGGAAGAGCCTTTAGGGGGTGATTAGGTCATGATAACCCTGGTGGGATTAGTGCCCTTAAAAAAGAGATCAAAGGGGGCTTGTTTGCCCTTTCCACCCTGTGAGAACACAGCAAGAAAACAGCCCTCTAATGAACCAGATAGCAGACCCTCGCTAGACACCAAATCTGCTGGCATCGATCCTGGACTTCCCAGATTCCAGAACTGTGAGCAATACATTTCTATTGTTTATACATCACCCAGCCTATGGTATTGTGTTATAGCAGCTCACACAGACTAAGACAGTCCCCTTAACACTAGAGGCTACTGATAACAGCTCACTATCCATGAACTAAACACGCCCCCAACTTTTAGCAATAGAGTCAGCTTTTGGTGGGAATGGAGCACTTTCCTAGAGAGTACAGGACAGGCGATTTCCTGATACCACAACCCCTAGAGTTCGTGGGGCTGAACTGAAGGCCACTTTGCATGATGAAATCCCCTGGAGAGCCACAAGCTGTGGGGGACTAAGTGAGATGGGGACTTCCCAAAGTCTCACGGAGCATGCTCTGATGGCGTTGGTGAGTTTACATGAAAGCAGCGGTGCTACTGCATTAGCTTACCCACCGAAACTTCCTGCTAACCGTCTGGCCCAACATGGTTTACTAAATAATCCGTGCTTTTTCCCGGTGATTTAAAATATCACCCCAACCATGAATCTGATCTATATTTCAGTCTGTCTCTGACTTCCCCTCCTCGAGGATCTTTTCTCCTTTTCCTTTTATGACACTACCTCCTCCTAGGTTCCTCATACCTCGGACAATTCCTTTGAAGTCTCTTTGGCCACCCCCTGAAAGCCTGTGCTGCAAAGCTCCCTCCTACAGGCTTGCCCTGGTGATCTTCTGCATCCTCATGGCTTCATCTTTCTGCTGATGAAATGCACACCCTGGACCACCGGGTGTGGTTGTGCAGGTTGGTCACTGCACAAGGGGGCAGGGACTGATGAAATCTGCTCTGCTGTCTGCATGTCAGGCCCTTGTATCACACGGCTCCCCACCTCCCGCCTCTAGCCCAGATGTCCCCCGAGTCACCAATCCATTTACGCAAACATGCCAGCCATCTCCCCGTGATTGTCCCCCAAGAACTATGCACTCAGCGTGGACTCATTTTCTCCCTTCAGAACTGTATCTCCCATTCTCACTGCATGGCTCCATCACATGAGGCAGAAAACCAGGAGGGATCTGAGCGCTCCCTACCCCTGACTTGCCATGTCCTGTCTGACAGATTCTACCTCCTCCGCTCCAGCCCCTGCTGTAGAATTGGAGTTTGACCTCATTATTTCTCTTCTCATTTAGTCTGTCGGGCTCCATGCTTACTGGCCTTAAAGCCTTCACTCTGCTGCACAGTAACCTGGCCACAATATTCTGATCATGTCACGCCACTGCTTGGAAACTTTCCAGGCTTCCCACTGCCCATAGGATAAAGATCCAAACCCTCAAAATGCCTTGGGGGGGGCCTTTTGTAGCTCAGAAGCCCTGACTCTTTGTTGCCTCTTGTTCTTTACCAATGCCACACGACACGTCAGCCTTTCTCTTGCTGAAACCTACACTTGGGATGGCTGAATTAAGAGGCCCCTCCTCAAAGACGTAGTTGATACCCAGATAGAGTTTACCAACCCCTTCCTTGAGCCCCCAGACTTCCATGCTAATATCTATAGCACTTACAAGTTTATATGTTTCTCTGGCCTCATTAGAACTGCAGTCTCTGAAAGCAGAGACAGCATCTTATTTGATTTTGTATCCCCGGAGCCTGGCACAGCGGCCAGCACCGTGACAACCTCATTCATAAATCCTCAATGGATGTGGAAATAAGCTGATTAGCTGGAGCAAGGTAATGCAAATGTAAATTAGACTTTCAACCGGTGATGTGTGTATGCGGTGTGAAAATGGGGCCAGAACACCTATTACGCCCAAGCGCTGGCTGGGAAAGAGGGATTGAGGGAGGGAAACTGGAACTATTTGGAAGGAAGGCAGACAGACAGACAGACAGACAGACAGAGAGGACTGGCCTGCTCAGAACAAGGACCACGTTTCCTGGGCGGTGGGCCTGCGTGCACATGAACTGCACCTGGCACGGGGAGGAAGGGGCTTCGGCAGGGGCTGGGCAGGAAGGTGCCGGCGGCTGGCCCGCAGGGAGGAGGCACAGACTCAGACCTCTGCGAGTCGGGAGGTAAGAGAAGAATGAGTGGCTATTCCGATAGACACCTTCCTGCAGACAGGCATTCAGATTCAAAAGCCTTAAAAACACCAAATAAAAACAGGTTTAAGAAAGGATTCCAGGGGAGAGGCAGAAAGACAGCAGCTCCCTTCGCTTTAGGCCACAGAGCAAAATCCCTACTATGACGTTCAAGGCCTGCACGAAACGTGACTGATTCCTGGCCGCCGCGGGGCACCTCCCATCCGAACCCCTTCCTCGTCCTTTCCACCCAGCTGAAAGGTGCCGCCGCCTCCTCCTCCAAGAAGCCTCCCCTGACTCCCCAGGGTCTGCCACACGCACTTAAAACACCCTGGACTTCTTCACGGCCCTTCTCGTGATTGTAATCAAACAGGTATTCACGTAAAACCTGCTTCCACTGCAAGAAGATAAGCACCTTGAGGGCAAGGACTGCTGTGTCGCTCTTCTTATATCTCCAGCATCCAACACTCACCCTGCCTGGTACGTACGTGAGGCTCAATGAGTATGTGCTGGATGAATGATTCAGTCAAACCAGCAGGTAAACAATGAATGAAACAACTAATGAATAAAACTGGCACGTGTCTAGAACGAAAGACCAAGGAGCTGGAATTGCTCTCAGCGTACAAGAAAAGGAGAAGGTGGCTAAGCAGGTAGGTCCTCCTGGAGCCGACAGCTGAGCCAGAGCAGGGTGCAACCACGGCCTACGGGCCAGCCGGGCACTCCCCACCACCACGCGGCAGTGAACTCACCAACTAAGATCGTCTTTCGCATCGCCAAGCAGTTGAAAAAGAATCAGAAGAAGAGTATTTCATAACATGTAAAAGTTATCTGAAATTCATATTTCGGTATCCATAAAGTTTTATGGGCTCACAGTGACACTCGTTTGTTTACCCATGGTCTGTGGCTGCTTTCAAGCTACAACAGAGTTTTTAACTTGAAAGTATATTATTCTCTATTTTTTTTTTAAAAAAAAAGATTTTGAAAAAAGATGCTGATTTTAGACAGCCCCTTTTTCTTTCCTGCACTCCCCTTGGCGATAAGGGTAGCTAATTCAGGACAAGAGCGGATCCAAATTCTTGTTGCTCTCAGGAGCCTGTGGGCCAAATTCTGCATTTTGCGCACGCAGATGGGGAGCCGCGTATAAACACACCCTCCTCTGAAACCTCCAGTCTCGGGTAACAGTGCAGAGCTGCTCATGTGTTTGTTTTGAGGAAGCGTAAGGTTAGAACGGTCAGAAACAGTCCCACTTCCCCTTTCCTAGAAACTCTGACACTTCTTCGACTAGACCCCCTCTTTAGAGCCCAAGGGGGGTCAGGTTGCCAGGGGAGATGAACAAGCCAGCAGCCCAGAGTGGCAGCTGTCAGCTGCCTTCTTTGTGTCTCTGCTCACCAGCAGCTGCTCCTGTCACCAGGACCCCTCCCGGTGCAGGCTCATAATCACAAGACATATTACAGATCCCCTCGGGTGGGCGGAGGTGGCCACGAAGTCGGGTGGACACAGGTGAGAGAAGTGAGAGGCCAAGGCTGAGCCAGCTACCCAGGATTTGGGTAGAATTTGACTTTCTGCCTTGGCACGCACGTCTATGATTTCTACCAAATCCATCCTTCCTTGGTTTTAATCCTCTCGCTTCTCTCATGGTAATTTCCTCAGGGAGTCATGGAAGACCCTGGGCTATTAGCTGGTTTGGCTGCCCTGCCCAAGACCACACCCGCAACAGTGTCCCCTGCTCACCTTGCTGCAGACCCTGCCACGCTGGGCACCCCACTTTATAAACAAACCATCCCCAGCTGATGCCCGGGGATCCTGGGGTCGTTGGAGGGCCTGGGAAATCCATCATCATTGTGGGCGCTGGGGTGCGGTCCTACTCAACTCGGACAGGCACGTGGAACCTGTGCTGTCTGATGGGATAAATAATCCACAAGTAGCCCCAGCATTTCCCAAAGAACATTCTGAGAAATACCAGCCAGTGAGATACTTAAGAGAAAAAGATGTGCTGAAATTAGGGAAACCTCACATTTGCAATCCCCGTTTCAGAGCTGCAGTACCATTCGTCCATCAAAGTTCCAAGAAATCGTGCAGTCGTTTAACCTGGTTACTTTGATTTAAACAGCGGTTGACCATCGAACCTTCTGAGATCCCATTGCCCCAGGCAATGAGACTGTGTCCAACACACATGCCCAGCGTGGGTGTGAGGTTCCGAGGATGACCACACCTCGAAGGGCAGCCTTCCCTCCGAAGATAACTCCCAGGACCACAGACCCCGACTGGGACCCCTGCCACCCAGCACTGTGGCGACAGCAAGACTCTACTGCAGCCCCTGGGCACAGATTTATGAAGAAAGAGCCCCAAAACAGAGGGGTGGGGGAGGGAGGAAAAAACTGCCCCTCCAGAGAGACAGAGGCCCGGGGGCTGTGCAGGATGCTCCCCCCAGTGGCACTCACCATTGGTGGTCGTGTTGACATAGTAGCGCCGGCCCTGAGGGGACAGGTAGCTTTGCCAGCCAGGTGGAAGGATGACAGTCTGGCTTTCTTCTCCTGGCGGAGGGGGTACCATTCCAGGCTTCTGTTTGGGAGGAAAGAGAAGGTCACATCCATCTGGCATTTTTGCAAGTGTTTTGAAACCAGGAAGTCAGGGGCTGGTGAAGACACCCTAGAATAGCTGGACGTTGGAGAGTACATGGCCCACACACCCCCTGGGGGGAGGTCACAGGCAGCACGTGTGTGATCTCAGGGGCTGTATGAGCGCGAGGGGTGAGAAACACCTGTGCTTTCGGGGCCACTGCACAGGGGACAGCTTCCCCAGGAGCACAGAGGGAAGTGCCAGTCAGCTAACAGTGCTGCACTTTCTTCTAGGCAGCCCCTAGAACATCACTCATGGAGGTGCTGCACTTTCCAGGGTCCCTGTCACTTCCACCAGCTCCTGCTGTGGAATCTGACGGCTGAAATTCCAGGGACCACCGAGCACAGCAGCAGACAAGACCCCGGGCCTGCTGTGCAAACCTAGCACAGGTATTCATGCAAGTCGCTGCAGAACGAGACGAAAGCGGTCTATCGTGATTCCCGAGAAGCCAGGAAGAGCTACGAGCAGCTTTTCTCATTAAGTGTCCAAATCCCACTGGCAAATAGACCTAGCACTCGGGGGCAGAACAGACACTGGCTTTCCACTGTATGCACTTACGTGCAGTTTAATTGTTCAACCACGTACATTACTTTTCATTTTAAAAAATCAGAGAAAAATACATATGACATAGAGACTAGAAACAGACACAGATACAAAATCAGTGGTGCTCCCCAGGCAGTGGCTTATGGGCAATTTTTATCCTTTCCTTTCTATTATCTGTTTCCTCTAAATTCTCCCCAATAAACCCCAAAATAAAAGTTATTAGCTAAAGAACATTTAAAAATAAAGAGAGACAGTCCGAGTTAGCCCACACGATCGCCTGTGCCTTTTGAAAACAGTAAATCGACTCAAATCAGAGTCTGAGCCCCACGGAGAAAGTGACTATGAATTTCTGAGCACAGCCGGGGCCTGTTGAGGATCGTTGCAGGCAATCAGCTCCCCGATGGGCTCAGCATCCCCCGGCCGGGAGCACCCACAACGCCTGCTTAGAGGACGAGACAACAGACTGAGAGGGAGCAGCAGACACAGCTCCCCGGCTTCGTGAGGGCTGCAAAACCACGTGGTGCCCTGCGTGTCGGCAGGGGCAAGGAGTGAATCCAAGCGAGCCACTCCCGGGATTCTGAGTAAACACGGCCCTGCTTCAGCCCTCTGTTCCATTATGAATTTTCACAACTTAATTAAAAGCTTTTCCCCGATGCCCTGGATGTGTCTGTCTCCTGCTAACCCACAGTGCCTCTTTCATTCTGCGGGGAAGATGTCTTCTAAGCAAGCAGGTGACGGCGAGGTGGACAGCCGCCAGGCCGGTGTCCCCCTAGGCTCCCACACTGCTATTTCATTAGCTGACCAGCTCCACTAAGCACAAGCGCACACCTGAGCAGGTTTACCTGGGTCTCATGCACTGCTCCGGCTTTCGCTCGATTGGAAGAGGGCCCAAATCCACGCAAGACAAATAGTCTTATAATGAGTAAAGTGCACATGTGTGTGTGTACGTATGTGTGTGGCGTATCCTATGTACAGAAGATGCACATTTTGTCCAGTGGGGTTAGGGGTGGGCATGGGGGGCGGGCAAGAGGGTTGAAAAAGAATATTTGATTGAATAGAGAAGTATCCTAGAACCACAGGGGTTAGATGCCAGGTAGCCTCTCCTTGAATGAAATATTTTAGTTTCTTCTTTAATCAAATATGGTTAGACTAGACCGGTGCTAGTCCAAATAACCCGGGAGGAGATGAGAAGTTGTAAAAGGTATTAAGAAGGGTCAGAGGTTGACATAGCCAGAAATGGGCTGCAGACAGGGAGACCCAGAGGCACAGCAAAAACAGGCTCCAGGCTCAAATAGCCTCAGTGCCAGTCCTGACTCGGCCACTTGGCAGCCACGTGACCACAGGCAAATGACTCACTCAGCCCGGCTGTTGTGCGTCTGTAAAGCGGAGCATCATTCTATCAGCCCAGGTGTGGAAGACATTTGGGAGATCCACACAACCGACCTGGCACCTAGGAGAGTGCCCGTCCCCAGGAATGCTCGACGGATGGGGGCTCCCGATGGAAGGCGGGGTGCGTCACAGCCGCTGTCCACGGTGCTGTGACATTCAGGAGAGGGCACCGACATCCACCCCAGACTCATCATCACTGCGCCTGAAGTGTCACCATCAACAGTCACTTCTCTGAGGTTTCTGTTTCCAAGACTACCAGGCCTTGAAGTGCTAACCCCTGCTGGGGAAGTTGACACCTTGAGGTGCTCTGGGGAGGAGGCTGGCGGTGAGGAGGCCACTCCCTACAGGACTGGAGACCAAGTGAGCAGTGCCCCGTCTATGCAAGAGCAGTCTTGATGCCCGTCCCCCGGCCAGACGCATGGCACTTTCCTCTCTAGAATCACTCTGGGTGATTTGTCTAAACAACCCTGTTGGTCAGAACACGTGAGGACACTGATAGTCCAGGAGATGCAACAGCTGCTCTGAGGTCTCCCCGACTAGGAAATGGGGGACCCTACAGAAGGCGGGAGGCGCCCCTGGCACTGAGCTAGGAAGGGCCACGAGGTGCCGGAAGAGGGGAGAAGCGGGGCACCCGCCAACCAGGCCTGTTTTCTTCCCCGGCCCACGTGGCCAAGGCTGCCTCCCCGTTCCTCCTGCGTGGCCACGGGTCGGCTCTCTGCCGCCGGCTCCCCAGGCAGCCGCAGTCCCTTTGCCCGTCACCCCCCTCAGAAAGATGTGCCTCCTGGTGGCTTCCCTGAAACAAGTCAGGAGTCAGAAGATGGGGAGGAAAACCAGGTCTACACCCAACCCTGGAAACAAGTGTTCAGACAAAAACTGGTATATAAGGTGCATCATTCATTACAGCCAAAAAGGTGAAAACAGCCCGAATGGTCATCAACGGATGAACAAAATGTAGTACAGCCAAACAGTGGAATATTATTCCAGAAATAAAACGAAACGGAGTGCTGACGCCTGCTACAGCACACACACACCTTGAAAACATCGTACTAAGTGAAAGACGCCAGACACAAAAGGTCCCACAGTGTAGGACTCCACTGACCTGAAATGCCCACCGTGGGCAAAGCCACTGAGACAGAAATAGATTAGTGGCTGCCAGGGGCCAGTGGGAGGGGAAAACAGTAGAAGTTTTCCTTTTGGGGGGATGACAATGTTCTGGAACTAGACAGTGGTAATGGCTGCACAATATCGTGAATGCACAAATGTCACTGATGGCAAATTTTTATGTTCTCTGTATTTTGCCAGAAAATTAAAAACAAAATGTGATGAAGGCATAAGTTAGACCTCCCCCCCCACCCCGAGCCCTCATTTAAGAGGACTAAAGCACCAACATTACCTCACCCTTGTGGCCGTGGAGGGGCAGGGGCAGCCAGCCTCCTGCAAGGCCACTCCCCGCCCCAGTCACCACGAGGATACAGTGTGAACAACTACCCCATAATTAAGGTCTCTTCCAAAGTTATTCTTCTGATTAGTTTCCTTCCAAATTAAATCCTTCCCTTCCCTTCTTTAGTCCTGCGGCTTCTTTCCTTCAATTCTGTCAGCTCTTTCCCATGGGAATAGGAACAAGAAGCAGAGGTGACACAAGCCCAGGAGGTTGGGGACCCCACCTAGCAGGGTAGGGGGTGGGGGAATTCAAAGTGATCTCCTCCAACTCAGAAATCGTTCGCCTAATGCACAGGGTGTCTTTGCAAGAATTATGAAACACTGCCTCTTCCTCTGGAAGGGGCCATCCCTCGGCAAGAGTGCAAGGCTGGGTTTCCGTCCCTTTCCGTCCTCCCTCATCTGGGCCCCCTTGTTCAGTAGACAACCTGCTCAACTGTATATGGAAGCCCTACCTCTAGGAATTGAAGCTATGGATCTTGTGCCTCCCAAAATAGGTGCATGTGTGTGCACATACATACCCTATTTCATATGTAATATTAAGAGGTTTCTAGACCGCTTCAGAACCCTAGTCTAATAGGTGCTCAAGAAATATCTGAATCAGATCCCACCTGCGCTCATCAATAGTAACTTTTACCAGTTATCAAATGTCTACAGTGCACCAAGGACCGGGCCGGGTGCTTTAGACGATTAGCTAATCTTTACAACACGCCTGCCTCACAGATGGCATTTGTTCCCATTTTAAAATGAGAAATCTAAGATTCAGAGGGTTTAATAACTTGCCCTGTGTTGCACAGCTAATTACATGGTAAAAACAAACTACTTTAGAATATTAGCTTTGTTCTAGAGACTTCTGTCCGTCACCTAAAGCCAGGCTACATCTCTCCCCAGCCACACATAATCAGCTCCATTTCTTCACTGGGACCACCCAGCACCTGAGCTCCCACCTAAGAAGGATGACAACCCACGCCTGATGCTCCTGCCTGTGTCACAGTCCCCAAGTGAGCATACATGCCTTCCCAGGAGATGTTCAAAAATATCACCACCCGCGTCCAAGCCGTCACGTTCCCTAGCTGCAGACTGACTTCCTTGTCTCCTTATTTAAAACAACACAACCAAAAAATTTTTCCTCTTAATGGTGGCCATTGATTCCCTAATTTTAAAAAAAAAAAAAAAAGCAGGCAAGCAAAGTCACCTAGAGATTAAAAACAAATCCCTCTACAGCAGTGTTTCTCAAAATGTGGCCACCCTGGGACACCTATCGGTCACCTGGATGTGAGCTGAGCCGCACACTGTTAGGCCCTGATCCAACCACCAAATCAACCTGCAGCCTGCAAGTCTGCATTGCAACAGATATCCTGGGTGAGTCCTATGCTCAGTGTCCTCTGGAACCATTCCGTTGCAGCTCTAGAGGCAGCAACTGAGAGGAAATATCTCTTCTGAAATGAAAACCAAGATCATAAAATTTTTATAAGCATGATTTATCAAAAAGGACAGTGTTGAATTGCATGGTTACTTATTAAAGAACAGGATCCTGTCCCCTAGCCCCAAACTCTTCAAATAGACTATTTTAGAGAGACTCGAGTTGTCTCTGCAGCCTCCAGGCAGTACCAGCCCCTCTGCTCTGCTCCCCACAGCCTTCAGCATTCCAAGTTCAAGTTCAACGCGGTGCCACCTCCACCTACGGGAGGGACTCTTTCCCTGCTCCGGAGGCTTCCAGCAGCACCTGACTCTTACCTTCTCCTACAGCTGTGAGCAAACGCGACTTGCGGGGTTAACGGGTGGTCTCCAGACACTTGCGTTAGCAGCCAGATCAGACAGTTTTAAGGTCTCCCACTCTGCGTCTTCTCACACCCAAGACCCAGAAGCAATAGGAGCTCTAAAGAAAGGCATATCCACAGGGCCCCACACCCCCACTCCCCCCACACCCAGATCTATATATAACAGCTCTGAAGTTGTCAGCCTAACGAGCCACTTTCTGGCAGACCCGTTGCCATGGCAATGCCTGCTAATGAGCCCAGTGCCGTGATTGGCACTGCTTGAAGGCTCCTCCACAAAGGACTCTCCAGCAAGTTCTCCCTTCCCCAACCAAGTCGGCAGATGGACACCCAGAAGCAGCCAGGGCACAGGGGTGTGCCTGGGAGCCCTCGGTCCCTGGGAGCCACTTCATTACTTCTGCGGCCTGAGTAGTCCTGGAGTGGCCCCCACTGCCAGCTCTGACTCAACAGGGAGTCAACCAATTACCGACAGGGCTGCACGGGACCACCAGGGAGACTGAGACCCAGCAGGGCTGGAGACTGGCAGTTCACTTCCACCTCACGCCTTTCTGCTGGGCACCTGTTTAGGGTGGGCGGACTCCTACACAGAGCTTGGAACAGCTACCCAAGGTGACTGTGGGTTAAGACACGAGGGCCCCACGTCCCACGATGATGTCACCAGCCTCAGTGTCTATGTCTACAAGAATACCGGGCATCTTTCCTCTGTCTCACAGGTGAAAGTACCACTCTCCCCAGCCCTGGAAGGCTTTCTGTCCACACTCAGACATTTCTATGCACAGAAAATGGCTGGGAAGAAAGCAGGGGACCCCTGGCAATGGCACAGTGCATTCTGGAAGCGTAGTTTTCATAAGCTGTTTTTATAGGAGATAGGCTGGACCCTGGCAGCATCTTCGTGTTCTTCTAAAGGTCAGAGATTCAGAGACTTGGTCTAGAGGAGGAGGAGGAAGAGGAGGAGGGAGACCCATCATATCAACAGAGAAATAACCTGTAAGATTCAGGAAGAAAGGCAGGGCCACATTCCTCTTGTTCATTACTTTAGTCTCAGCACAGGGCAGAGCCCAGAACATTGAATGAATGAATGAATAAAAGAATGAAAACTGGGACTACAGTAGGAACTGGGCTACAGGTGTGAGGAGTGTATTTCACCAAACAGGTAGACAGGAAACAGCAGTGTGGGGGGAAGAGGGTGTGCCCCACCTGCAAACAAATCCCAACTCTTCGTGGATCTACTGAATGGACTCTGCTATGGTTTGGGTGTCCCCTCCCAAATTGTGGGGTTGCCAGTGTGGTAAGAGCCTTTGAGAGGCGATTGGGTCACAAGGGCTCCTCTCTTGTGAATGTGATGAAGATTCTTATAAAAGGGGCTTCATGCAACATCCACTAGCTTGCCCCTTGCCCCTTGCCCCCTGCCCTCTGCCGTGTGAGGACACAGCGCTCCTCCCCTGTGGAGGACACACAGCAAGGCACCACCTTGGAAGCGGAGAAGGAACCTGCCGGCACCTCGATCTTGGACTTGCCCTTCTCCAGAACCGTGAGAAATAAATTTCTGTTCTTTATAAATTGTCCAGTCTCGGGGATTTTGTTGTAGCGGCACAAACGGGGGGAGACAAGGTAATACACAGCGTTTCTTTAATTGCACAAAATAGACTGAGGGACAGTATCCAGAAACCTCAAGAGAAACACAAACTTCTAATCGTGATCTCATATGGCATCCAGAAGAAACATTTCAGGAAACCGTTTCGCAATCTCAATAAATGGAAGGAAGATATGGCATCTGTGTTACAAGAGCAAAAATATCAGAAGGAGAGAACAAAACAAATGCAAAGAAAAAGACAAGTTGGTTTGAAAAAAAAAAAAACCAAAATGATATTAAAAAGGAACGGGAAATGATAACAACAGTAGGGAAGTTTGAAAGGTTGTAACAGAAGGAAAATGCACATTGGTTGCAATAAAACATAGAATTAGTATTGCCCAAAAAAACCATGAATTAGTTATGTACAAAACAAACAAGAATTTTTGATTCCCAGAGTGCAAAGGAATTGGGAAAAAATGCAAACAAGAGGGCAAAACAGCAAGCCAAGATATAGATAGTGGGTGTTCCTGAAGAGACCAGAAGAAAAGAAACTATAAACGGAGGCTGATCTGGGGACAGATGTCCCTGAGCTGCGCGGCACGGACAGTCCTACGCCGTTCAGGCCAAACAGAGTTCCAAAGACCAACAAGCACACACGCCCTAGCAATGTATTTCCACAGCACAGACAAGGACAGAAGTCCTGCCACCGTCTAAGTGGGAAGACCAGTGAAAGAATAAAAGTAAGGCTGGTCTCAAACGTCTCTGGAACTACATCCCGAAAGACGCCTCCAGTGTATTATGTGGAAAATACCAAGACCTTCATCGGTAGCCAAGAAGTCTTCCATGAGTGAAGGCGACAGAAATACATTCTTCTACAGACAAGGACTCAGGAAACACCACTCATATGCCATCCTTAGTGAAAGTACTTGAGAGATGGGCTCCAACTGCCTGAAAGATGCAGACAAAGGAAGGGAAGAAGGAAGAAACCATGGTGCTGAACGCCAAAAGCAGTGTGAGGAAATACACACAGAACTTATCAGGTTATAGAGCCCTGTGTACCTGTTGCTATTCTCAATGTATGCTGTCTTTAAAAAATGAAATAATAGGGAGGGGGGCGGGTATATACATACACAATGAGTGAGATGTGCACCATCTGGGGGATGGTCATACTGGAAACTCAGACTTGTGGGGGGAGGGGGGGAAAGGGCATTTATTGAAACCTTAAAATCTGTACCCCCATAATATGCTGAAATAAAAAAAAAACAACTATGAAAAAAAAATGAAATAATAACCTGTGTCATGAATTCCAGATACTGCGAGAAAAGATCAAGAGGCAGGAGAAGTGCTGAGACCGCGTGTGAGGACGCAGAGAGAGACACAAGCAGAGCACCGCCCCGTGCTCCCACCCCCATGAGGGAAGACCCTCTGTGTCCCCTTGTCCCTCCCACGGAAGCTGTGGGGTACCCACCCGGGTGTCTCCCATCCTCAGTCCTCCGGCATCCAGTGTCCATTCTTGTCTCTTCCCTGGAGACTGACAGGTTCCCAAACAGAAGGAACACAACAGAAGGGACGTGGCTTTGGAGGCCACTTGCTCATGTCAGACAACCCTGTCCGAGCCCCTGGCGCTGTGCACCCCACCTCCGCCGCCTGTTACTGGGCGATCAGCTTCCGCAGGGAATCCCGAGCCCTGGCCTCCATGATGGTGGGTGAGTTGGGACCAGAGCACTTTGCGGGTTGAGAGAAAACTCAGCAGGAAGCCGGTCCTTTCCAAAGACCTCATTTGTACCCCAGGCCCACGGCTGGCAGCTGGGAGGAAACTATCGTGGCCCTGGTGGGCTTTGTAAGCCCTCGAAGGGTTCTCAGAGCCAAAGCTCAGAGAAGCGCTCAAAGAAGCATGTGTGGATATTCCTGGCCTGTGTCCGAGCATGTCGCGTCCCCGGAGCTACTCTGTCCGGACCCCCGTGTGGTGCATAGGCTCACCTCCACCTCTCACCACCATAAAGACAGAGGGAGCCATGAAGGTTACCTCTATGCCTTCCATTTTTCTGTTTGCAAAATTTGTCAGAGGTTTTGCTAGACCCCTCTGTGTGTACCCTCAAACCCTTCTCATTAGAAATCACCTGGTTAGCAGGGCTACCTTCATAACAGAAACTTCCCAAATGAGGCGTTAATCACTTAAATGCAAATGTCTCCAGGACTCTTTCAAACCTGGCCCAATCCAAGCATCCTCAGGCTTCACTGCTCAGCATAGAAGGATGGGGTCACAAGGGATGACAGCAATAATCCACATCTCACTGGCGTGAACCGCCCATTTGCTCGTGTCAGATGGCCTCCTCCATGCCTCCCTGGGTGAGATTTAAACGTGACTCATGTGGACTCAACTTGAGTCCCCATGGAGTATCTACCACGTTATTCCAGACCTTTATCAGTTAGTTGGCCCCAGCCCCCACTCCATTACTGTCCTCTGTCCACAGAGTGGCAGGAAGAAGCCTCACACTGGACAGTCACGGCCACCTACCACAAGAGGTTGACATTAGGGCCACGATAGTTTCCTCCCAGCTGCCGGCCGTGGGCCTGGAGTCTGAACCGCCTGGGACACTCCAGAGCTGTGTAGCTTTTCGTAGACCACCCTGGATGTCTATCTGCAAGCCCCCAGGGCCTCTCTGAGGGCTAATCAACTGGGTATGTTTCTCAGGACTGGGCAGAGAGAGGACACAGAACAATAGCCTCTGTATTTTCTGACCCTGTCAAGCAATGCAGTGATCTGGTTAGCCAGGAATTCTGATGACCATAATTACAATGTAGTCCATGCAGCAAGGATACAGAAAGTCAACCGTCAAAGGGAAACCTGCTAAGCTGGAAAACGGGAGGGTCTCCATGTTTCCATGACGAAAAGATTTGCAAATGATCCTGAAGACTGCAAGGACGAGCTGGACAGCCCCTCCTGGCTCCGACGCTGTTTCATAGCCTTGAAGCGTCTGAGGGAGGAAGGAGGGGAGGGGAGGAAAGAAGAGCCTAGTGTGGGCCTCACAGACCTTCCTGCATGAGCCCTTACTTCTCCGACCCTGGAGGATGAGATTTTCATGGGCGTTGCATCTGCTGTGCAAATGTAAGACGGAAGGGCCAATTCATAGGGTTGCAGGTGAGAAAATGCAGAAGCGAGGAATACTGCGGATGTGAGCACACGCCGCATATCTGAGAGGGCTGGTCTTTTCTGCTGGCAGCCTCTGCTCAGTGACACCATGCAGCACGACAAGGGTCTGAGAGATGCCCACCCTTCAGCATCTGCTGGGAGAATCCCAGCACTGATCAAGCAGCATAACCGTGCCCCGGAATAGCAGAGTCTCTTCTTTGGCCTCAGAGATTTGGAATAGGTGTCGAAAGGCCCCGTGGTTGTGTTTTAGGGCCACGGGACTGGTGGCAGGGAAGTCCCACAGTTGCTCCTGAAATACAGAGAACTGCTCCAGAAGTAGGAAAGGAAGCAGGTGCTTCCTTCCTCACTTGACACCAGGCGGGGCCTGGCGAACCCCAGAGAAAGCCCCCACATTTTGTCCCATTTCAAGGTGTCTATGGCCCTAATTCAACACAATTAAAAAGGGCCAGGTGGTCTGTTCCTGAGAGCTAGTTCCAGCTTCTGGCTTCCAAGCCAGAAAACCTGAGTGACTCTGCTCACCAGCTTTTGATTAACAGAGACGTTTCATCCAAACTGTCCGCTTCCTGAGGGGTTGTTGGGAATGTTGCTTTGCTCCTTCCTCCCCCTTGGCTAGCAGTATAAAAACAGCGTGGGCCACTCTGGTATCCCACCTCCAACCTAGACAACACAAGCATCAGTAGCAAACACACAGGCCTGGACATAAGAGGCCCTGTGTTTCCAGGCAACAGCTGTAATGTGTGCAACGCCTTTAGCCTCTCGGGCCTCTGTTTCCTCATCTGTGAAATGAGGGGTTGCCAGCTCTCAAACGTTGCGGTTCCATGACCCACGCACAGGACATCTTTTGTAACAGAAGCCGAAAACCACCACAAGGGAAATTTCAAAGCATTTAAATGTCCAACTCAGCTTGTAAAAGCAGCGGCCATACAAACAAAAGAGATGACAGAGACCTCCTGACATAAAAAAAAAAAAAAAAGACACACATCTTCATGAAATATTATCTTTTTTGCTGCATTTTCTCCCCCAACCACGTTTGGGCTCTAAAGAGGAAAAGGTGTCAAACTCTTTGGGGCTAGATGTGCTTTCGTCTACTCGGCCAAATCCAACTGGGACTTGGTGGGAAAGACATGCTGTCTGAGACACCGAGAAAGTGAAGTGATCTAACAAAAACTAGAAATGAAATACATGCCCACAGCAGGACAGGAGACTGCGGGCAACAGCTCCGGTCTGTGTGCAGCAGCCGGACACTGGGGTCTTCCTCCCCTCTGCCACAGGCCACTGTCACGCCCAATGAGTGCGGAAATGTCCCTGTTTGTGAAAGGAAGGGTCTGGGCTACTTCTCTTAGTCCTAAAGGTCAATGATCCTGAAATATACCCTGGATTTTCTCTGCTAGTTTATATCTATAATGATATCAATTATCCTACCCTAGAAGGCACTTTGGAAGGACAAGCCATGGACTGTTCACCTACAACACTCTTCCTCCGGGGGTCCTGGTAGGGTGAGAGCCCTTCTAGATGACTTCCTGGTCAATGTTCCTTTGCAGAGGCGAAAGTCTGGGAACAAGAGAGTTTTGCCAACACCTGGTGTTGCAAAACAAAAAGAGAGAGAGAAATACTATATAACACCCTCTCTAGCCTTCCTTTAGTATTAAGCTGCAAAGAACCCAAATGCCTCATGCCATCGTCCCTGGCACTTTCCAAAGTTATCACGCCTCTGAAGAAAACCTCATAACCAAATTTACCAAGCATTCTCTTCCGTGCAAAGTGGATAGAGAAGTTCAGAAGCGAGCTGAGAGTTGCTAGCTCAGTCAGTAATAGGCTCAGTATCGCGCACGAAGCAGCCCGCCTACCAGAGACAGCTTCGAGCCCCAGCTGCCACCTGCGGACGGCCCAGCGGCAAAAGCCAACGGGGAGCTGGTGCCGTTTTAAAGGAAGACGGACTGGAGCTCATTAGGGCATGAAGGTGGATGCCGCTGACGGCCCACCCATGCCTGCCATCCAGCTGGCCTTTGTGGGCGCTAGCTGCTGGCTGGAGGGGCCTGCGGGCGCCAGAAGACGACGGAAGTCTTCTCACCATGAGGCCCATTCCAGCTACTCTGCACAGCTAACGGCCTGTGCTCCAAGTGATTCTCATCAAAGACCTCTGACTCTGAGAGATGGCTCCTGACTGGTTCTGAACTAGGGGCACTGGAGGGAAATGAAGCCTCATAGAGGACGGAACAGTTTCCGAGCGTCAGGAAGGGGTGCGATTCTAACCACCCCAACTCAGCTGACATGTCCGGAGCTGCTGCTTCCGAAGCACATAAAGCAGACAAACGGTGACAGCTTGCTATCGAGGGTTGGGACCTGCCACTACTTCATGGCACCGTGCAAAGAATGCAAGATGGGAATTAGGGCCTGAGGACCAGGCCCGAAGTGGCTGTGGTCTTGAGCAACCCCTTCATCTCTGCTGGGAGGCCTCAATTTCCTCATCTCTGAAATACGGAAGTTGGACCAGATGGTCTCTGAGGCCTTCAAAAAAAAAAAAAAAAAAAAAAATATATATATATATATATGTAGCCTAATACTGAATAATTTTGAATGTCAGTATTAGTATATATGTTTTTAAAGATATGACATTTTTATAGGAGAAAAAAAGTCACACCCAAGTGTAGACACGGGATTTGGAGGCCCCTGACCACTCCTGAAACGCTGCCCAAGCCCCAAACTCCTGGGATCCTGCCTTGCCCACCGCCTGTCTCTCCACAGTGAGTTCTGTCCTGATGGGCTTGTGTCCCTCTCGTTCCCCTGAGCCACATGAGTGTCCTGCGTGCCCAGCAACTGGATTTCTGCCCTGGCATCCTGGGCTTCCATCTCTGTGTCATGAGGCACGTGCCCAAGGTGGGTTCCAGTGGTATCCTTCTGAGCTTGCTAGCACTTCGCTTCTGGCTGGTCACTCACGGTGTGCCCCAAACACACAGTCCGCTTCAGCTTGGGTGCATCCCATTGAGAGTCCCCGCACCCCACCTTCCCCTTCCCCGAGAGCTTGACTTGGGCTCTTCCCAGCTCCCTGCACGCCCTTCAGCGCTCATCTTTGCTAATTCTCCGTTCCCACGATCCGACCCAGCCACGATCCCCAGCCAGACCTGCCAGGACTCCCTGCCCTCTGCAGTCCCACCCTGCACAGCCGTAACTTGGTCAGAACTTGACCGACTGGTCTGGGCTCCTTACTGCAGGAATTCTCCAAGCTACCCCACTAGCAGGAAGTCCTCTGTGAGCTGGCTAGAAATGCAGAGTCCAAGGCCCTGTCCCAGGACCAGACCTGCATTTTAAAAGTCCCCGGGCAATTCAGATGCACGTTGCTCTTCGCTGTGGCCTTTCCTAGGCGGTCAACTGGCCTGCTCGAGGCTGTGCCTGGGTGACAAGTGCCCTCTCCCTTCCCCTGGCACTGGGTCAGGACTCAAACGGAAGCCACGCCAAAATCAGAGGTGCTGACCAGCCTGGGGAGGCGGGAGAGTGTGTTTGGAGGGAGATCATGTGCAGGAACAGACTAGCGTTTCCATGCAAACCGGACCTCTCTCAGCTGTACAGAACCTCGAGAAAGTCATCAAAATTCTAGGCTAACGAGAGGTCCCACTTTGCAAAGAAAGGTGCCGTCTAAATCCCAGAGGTAGAAAAACTGGCCAAACAAGGCTGAGACCCCCTAAGTCTCAGAAATGCTGCCTCGAGTATTGTTGCAGCTGTCACCACCAATCTGGAAAGTAAACCCAGCCCCTGTGCCCTGCTAGGCAGATCCTCAATGACCTTCTGCGGGCTAAGCGCCCCCCATGGCTCCCCATACCTTCTAATGGGCTTTACAGTCCCCAAAGCGCTTCCTTCCCCCTTACAGCGTCCCAGTTAGAACAGGGCCATGGGGCAGACGCCAAATGGGCAGGTAGAAGCCAGGTTTCTTATTTCGGAAAAGCAGCCAGGTTTGGATGCTGTATAAATCCACACCACCACTCCGCTTCCCTGTCACACACCTCCTGCGACACTGCTCCCCAGGTAACCAGAGGAGCTGAGACTCCCTCTCTCCACAAACATCCCTCTGTAAGACCTTCTCCCCCTTCCATCCGCCTCTCCTGATTTCTCACACAACAGCCCACGCCTTCTTTTCTCCACGCTCACGCCTTGGGTCTGTGAAAGGTGCCCCCACCACACAGGGTCCCCGGGCCTTCTGAGCTTGGCAGTTCAATACAGCCCAGACCTCCAAGAGTTTTCCAAGCTGCCTCTTTAAAATGTCGAAGTCATTTTAGAAACATGCAGAGAAAAGCAAGCTGAGCACACACATCTGCAGCAGGAAACCCCGACTCTTACCATCAGAGAGCAGCTATCTCTGGGGGCTGCTACGTCAGAGGAGTGTCTCGGGTCCTGCCTGGAGCCCCCAGACCCAGGGCCAGCGTCCCCTCCGTGGCAGCCTCTGCAGGAAATGGGGCTGGGGCAAGCCGCTAGCCCGGGGCCAGTGCTCTGGGCACCCCGGAGGATGTTCCTGTGGCTTTTCTCTCTGCTGTTCTTTCACAAAGAACCCACTACATTGCACAGTTCCTTCCAAATTGGCTCCAATGCTTGTTGGGAAATCAACAACTCATTCTGGACTTTCCAGATGCAAAGTTTCTGGAGGCCTTCACTTTTTTTTTTTCGCGCTCTCTCTCTCTCTTTTTCCCCTTTCTCAGCTAAAAAAAGTTGGCTGAGGTCATGACAAACAATGGCCAAGCTTGTGTCACTGACCAGATGCCTCCCACCCCCAGGCCTGGGGACAAGGGTGGCTTTGTCCACTGTATTTTAGGCGGGACTCCCTGGGCCTGCCCAAGCCCTGCTGGGGAATGTTTTGGCCAACTTCTTCCCAACCCTAAGTCACAGCTCTGGCCCCAGCCCTGGCCCCAGCTGTGTGAGCCCAAGGCCAGAAGAAAGCCAACATAAAAAGAATGGAAAATGCTCCCCCAAAGAATCACTGTGTGGGACCCGTCCAGGGCTGGAAGGCTGGTGCCCCTCAAGGGGCGAGAGTGGGTCTCCGGCCTCCACTCTGTCCTCACCACCACCAAACCTGGACACACAGGGGCCAGACAGGGGGTCATGAGGCATGTCAGATGAAGGGGGCCTGAGGATCACAAAGTCATTAGTTACAAGTGAAGAAGGGACTGGACCCCGAGAGCAATACTGCATCCCCCAACCAAATGAGTGTAGGCAGAGACTTGGATCCTTGGTGAATATATCATGTCATTCCCTGCAGAAAGCTTTTTGGAGCAGCTGAATATTTAGCACTTAAAATGCCACATATTTCTGTGTTTGCTTTCAGCTGCAAACCTTTGGGATTTTAGGAACCAATTCTTCATATAGAACTAAATATGGTTTTCTGGAGAGACCAAGATCCTGAAGCCTGGAGGTGGTTTCCTATAAAATATCACTTCTTTTTATAAGCATATGGATGAGCTGTTATTTATAAAGAGGTTTTGATATCAGCTCCTTGGGCAGGGGCTAAGAAATCAGTACTATCACCCAATGACGGAGTCAGACCAAGGTTAAGCTGCTGTTGCTTCACTGCTTACTAGCTGTGAGACCTGGGGCAAGGCCTCTAGGCTTCAATTTCTTCAAATGTAAAATGGAAATGATCTCAGTCTCTTCTCAGAAGGGTTTGGTGATGATTAAAAGGGGAAAAATCCATGTAAACATTCTGCATAGTGGATGATGGAAATGCCCAACAGAGGCTGATATTGTTGCTGTCACTATCAGCAATGGCTGGAAGGGCAGGTGCTGCAGTTACCCTAGGTCCAAAAAACTGTCTAAATAATAAAAAGCAAACAACCCAATTAAAACTTGAGCAAAAGCCATTTCTCCGAAGAAGATATAAAAATGGCTAAGCAGTACAGGAAAATATGCCCAACATCACTAATCATTAGGGACGTGCAAATCAAAACCAACACGTGGCGACACCACCTCACCCCAGTTGCTATGGCTACTATGAAAAAGCCAGCCAAGAGCAAGTGCTGGCGAGGATGTGGAAATACTGGGACCCTGTGCACCGCCTGTAGGCACGTGAAGTGGTGTAGCCCCTATGGAAAACAGCATGGCGGGTCTTCAAAAAATCAAACACACAATTACCATATGGTCCAACAATTCCATTTCTGGGTATTTACCCAAAAACACTGAAAGCAAGGTCTTAAAGAGATATATATGCACTCCCATTCATGGCAGCATTATTCCCAATAGCCAAAAGGTAGAAACAATGCAAGTGTCTAACCACTGATGAACAGATTAACAACATGTGCTATATACTAAATGCAACGGAATATTATTCGGCCTTAAGAAGGAAGGAAATTCTAACACATGCTACAATGTAGATGAACCTTGAGGACACTGTGCTAAGTAAAAGAGCTAGACATCCAAGGACAAATACTATATGATTCCACTTACACAAGGTACCTAGAACAGTCAAATTCACAGAGATGGAAAGTAGAATGGTGGTTGCCAGGGGCTGGAGGAGCAGGTATTGTGTAGCGAGTAAAGGGTGTCAGTTTGGGAAGATGAAAGAGTTCTGGAGACAGACGGTGGTGATGGTTGCACCACAATGTGAATGTACTCGATGGTGCTGCACCACACACTTAAGAATGGTGAAGACGGTAGATTTCATCAGATTTCATGCTACGTATATTTTGCAAGGCTTAAAAAAAAAGCCTGAGACTCACAGAGACCGTTTCGATGAAGGGCCGCCCTGACACACAAGGCACATCCTGACAAATGCAAGGGCAGACTCTCCAGGGAAGGTGAAACGTACACCCAGAGGGCAGCCACCCACCCTCCTGGCCAGGGTGACTAGAAAGCGCAGCTAGAGGACGAGGCCGGGAATCTAGACCGGGACTCCCCATGGTCGGCTCTGTGTTCAGCCTTGGGGAAACCGAGGCAACACAGCCAGCACCCTCATGTCAATTGTGGGATTTTCTGTTGAGGGCTGTGGCGCGCTCAGGGGCTCCTGGAGGGAGGTGACAGTGTGCCTCTCCCTCAGATACATCAATTCCCTTCTGTATCCGCATCCCACCTTTCTTGCCTTTTCTCTCCCATGCCTGGTGGCAGGGCTCTTCTCTTGCTTCTCAAAGCCATCGACGTGGCTGCTTGGGGGATTCTGCCGCCTCCTCTAATTCCTGGGCTTGAACCTGCTGCAGGAATGGCCACATGGCCACGAGACCCTACGCTGAGCACTCGTCTGGGCCAGGCACCATTCTATGCTTCACGTGTCCTGTGCCACTGGATCTGCCTAACAGATCTAGGAGGAAAATTCCACAATCGTCTTTACTAGAGGAGAAGAGGAGGCTCCCAGCGCAGATCAGGCAGGACGGGTCAGAGCAACAAGTTAGGGAGCGACACTCTGGGCCACATGGCCAGTGTGAACAAAGGCCCAGATGGGCACAGCGTGGGCAGAGGGTGTGAGCAAAAGTGGATGAATCCGTCATTAGCGTTCAGGAGGCACGGAAGGTGGGAGAAGCAGTAGCGAAGGAGGGAGCCAGGTCACAGAAGCTGTGCGAGCACCAAGAACTAAGAAATTCAGACTCTCTGTAAGTAAAAAGAAACCATGGGTTATGAGCTGGGGAGAAAACACAACCAAGACTGTACCTTGTAGAAATTGTCACGACACCAGGCTATTAAATGTCAAATGTGAGGGAGGGACTGGGGGGCAGTGGTCATAAGATCACTACCCCTTCATTCTCTCCCCCTACCCCATCATACAAACAAGGGAAATGCAAATGCCTAGATCTACATTTGAAAAATGATCCCAACCTGGCCACTGAGAGGAGGTGTGTCTCATATCCAGAGATGGGGTGGCCCCCTTGTTAGCAGCTGAGTTATTTTCACCTACTTTCCCGGATGTGGGAGGAGAGGCACGGTGGGTAATCCACACACCCACTTTTGAGGTCAGACACTGGCCGCAGAAACACAGATAGGAGCAAGGAACTTCCCTGATCTTGCAAACAGGCCCTCACCCACGAGAAGATAAAAGCAAAACTTCATCTGCGCGTACATGGCCAAGACCTTCACCCTCAGTCCTTCCAGTTTTGAGGAATTAAAATGGCCCTGAAAGCTTTCACAGCCCATGACTTCCTAGCTGTATAACAGCAAAGAGGGGACAGTTTTAAGGCTGTTAAGCATTGACTGCTGTCACTGACACCGCTTTGACACTGCATCACACAGACAGACAGATACAATCACAGACAACAATGCGGGGCTCCAGGCAACACACAGAAACCACTGTCATTTCAAATCCCAGTGTGGCCCCCGGCCAATGGCAAGGGACCTTTCTGGGCCACTATAAACCAGGAGGCTAATCTGCTCTGACCTGAGCTGAGCGCTCACTACACGCTGGTCCTGCAGACCTTCTGTTCTCCAGGAGTCCCCAAACCTAGCACCTCAGGGTGTGTAAGGCTCACGAGTACATTCTGATGGGTTTACTGTTCGGGTTCACCCTAGGTCTCAGTCCAGAAGTGACTTCAGTTTTGCTTTGTTGATCGTCTTTTATCATTAGAGTTGGCTGTGAAAAACACGCTAGTGGCCTCTCCTTTCGGCTTCTGCAAAGAGATAGGTTTCTACATACAGGGCCACACGGACACACGAGAGACGACAGAAAACCTGAGGTCCAAAAGCAAAAAGACCGACAATCTTTCCACCGAGCTGAATTTTCCTGAGTTTAATGGCGTCCGATAAGCCCAACCCTTCCGTGATTATTTTTTGTTTCAGCTGGGTTGAAAACTGTCAACTAAATTAGGCCACATCAGCTGCAGGCCCTTGTCCTCCTCAGGATGAATCGTGTTGTCTTATAACAATAATTAATAAGAAAGAACATCTGGGTACGCTGATGGCTCACTTTTTCTAAAGGCTTCCCAGTCATGAAGGGAAAAATTATCCATCGGCCAGAGCAGTCTCTAGGGGTCAGGGTCCCAAGGACCCCCGCCCGCCCCACATGTGACCCCCGGGCTACAAGATCCACCCACCAGTTAACAGTTATTAGCGGCCCTTTCCTGAACGCTGTGGAAGGCGCAGCGGGCCAGTACCTGACTTCCAACGTTTGGAAGACAAGTCGCAAACACAGGGAAAATTGAACTGAGCGTCCAGGGGGTGTGTACCGGGCCCGAACGACACGGCAGACAAAAGAGCTTTCGGCACCCAGAGGGGGCGAAGTCACTTGCGGCTGAGATGGGCACGGGAGGCTTCTCAGAAGACACAGAAGCTGCCCTACAACGGGGACAGAGGAAAGGGCTTGACCGGAGGGCAGAGGACGCCAGCAGCAGCGGGGGGCTTGGGAACGGAGGAGGAGACATGGGGAAACGGGAGCCAGTGACTCGGAAGGGAAGGAGAGAGGTTGGAACCAGGAACCCCGAGTGAGCTGGCCGCGGTGGGAGCCGGTTGGGGGCATGTGGCGGAGACTGCTGGTCCAAGTTCAGTGTGCGGTGGCAGTGTGCGGTGGTAGTGCGCGGTGGCAGTGGGCAGTGGCAGTTCGCAGTGCGGCCCAGACGTCCGCACAGAGACGGGGGTGAAACCCCACTGACTTGTGGACTCAGAGTTCATAAAGCTGAACCCTGAGGCAGCTCCCACCTAAGAGCGGGAGAATGAATTCCCGGGCCCAGTCCCTGCCTCTCCGGCACCTCCCATCAGTGCCCGCAGCCCCAGGGTCCCCCTGCGACTCTTGAAGGCAGGAACCAGGTCTTCACCGCCCCCCCAGCTAAGCCGTGCCGACTCCGGGAGCCACGTGGGGAACGAACGAGTGTGTGTTCTGAGAACCAATCACAGAAACCAAACCAGCAGGGATGACAAGAAAGAAACACAGGCAGCTGAGCCCTGAACGACATGCGTGTTAGGGTCACCGACCCCGCCACTCCTTCATCTCGGGCGCGGGTGAAAATCCGCATGTAACTTTTGACTCCCCCAGAATTTAACCTCGAACAGCCTACTGATAACATAAACCGCCCATTAATACATATCTTGTATTACATGTACTATATTCTGTATTTTTACAATAAAGTAAGCTAGAGAAAAGCAATAGCACTGTATGGATCAACACCCTAAGTTTATGTTGCGTGTTTGCAAGATGAATCTTCTGTGCGCAGTGGCAGCTCCCGGAGCCACAGACCGCAATCTACACGAGCAATTCAACTTTTTCTTGTAATGTCACCACTTTTTTCTGCTTCTTGGGAGCACTGCCAGCATCACTGGTGGCACTTCATATGGGTCCCATGGTGTTATTCAAGGTTTACGGCATCACACTAAATACGATGAAAAATATTTGAGAACCGAGAGACCGCTTTGCGCTGCAATCCGCAATTCACTGGAGAGACGAGCTGCTCCCTTGGAGACGATGAGCGTCACTCGGCGATTTCAGCGGGTCCTCGCCACGCGGGAGCTCACCTCGGGGGGTGGCTAGGGAATTAGTGCAGTGATACAGCATGGGCTACAGCTAATTGTATGTGGTTATGATTTAAAACTGCATTTTTATGTTTGTCTGCATTTCTCTTGACAGCAAATGGTGCCATGTACATGCAGACTGTGAGGGTTTGTGTAAGTTTTGATAAATTTTAACTTTTTCTTTTTTTTTTTTTCTTTTGAGACAGAGTCTCACTCTGTGGCCCAGGCTAGAATGCCTTGGCATTAGCCTAGGTCACAATAACCTCAAACTCCTGGGCTCAAGCGATCCTCCTGCCTCAGCCTCCTGAGTAGCTGGGACTACAGGCATGCGCCGCCATGCCCGGCTAATTTTTTCTATTTTTAGTAGAGACGGGGGTCTCGCTCTTGCTCAGGCTGGTCTTGAACTCCTGACCTCAAGCGATCCTCCTGTCTCAGCCTCCCAGAGTGCTAGGATTACAGGCATGCGCCACTGAACCTGACCTGATATATTTTAACTTTTTATAATAGATTCATGCATATTTTATGGTAGTAAATAAAATAAACTAATATCTACATTTATTTTATGCACACATGACGTATCTTAACATTATCTTAATGTTTTCAATAAATCTAGACTAGGTGGTTTATCTGCAAGTTTTTTAAAATTGCAGGTCACAAATCTCTAAAAAACTTTTCCAATACATTTATTGAAATGAATTCACACATAAGTGGACCCGTACAGTTCAAACCCATGTTCTTTAAGGGTCAGCTATAATTAACAGCACTCAAATGAGATACCCACGAAAATGCCCACTGAGTACAGAGAGGGTGCGTCCCCTGTTTATCTTGGAAAGAAGAATGTGATAGAGAGATGGGCCTGGAGATTGATCTCAGGCACGAAGGGGCTGTGAGCACAAGGACACAGGGAAGTGAGATCTTAAGATAAGACGCCATGCTGTTATTAGAGAAAGCAAGAAAGCGGACAGGCCACAGGGCTGGCCACGGGCCAGGTGTGCTGGGCGCCTGGCTCCCATTAGGTGACTGTGGCCAGTTTCTTGTACCCTGCCTGGTAAGGTCCGAGCCCCTTGTACAGTTTCTATGTGTCCCACGCCATAGAAGATTCTCAGTCTCAAGCAGACATATCAGAAATGGTGCCCAGTTTTTAAAAGGCCTCCTAACAGCCTTTCTAGGGGATTCTGTAGCTTGGTGTCCCCGTCACACCTGCCCTACCACTATGGATCCTGCCCTGGTACTGACTCCGTATTTTTCTGAACTGACTTACATACAACTTAAATTTAGCCTGGCCCTAAGCGATAATATCTATGAAATCATGGATTTGATTTGGTTGGGCTTTTTCTTTCTATTATACACTAAAATAAATATAACTTTAAAACTGTCATTTCAACACGATCTAAAATTATCTTACAGATCCTTAGTTGCAAACTCATCGCACTTGGAGAAACACTGTCTCAGGCTATATGTAAAAGCACCATGTAGCATTCACAAAAAAAAAAAAAAAAAAAAAAGGTTTTGGAGGTTCTGACAGCTACCCCTGGATGCCTCTGTCCACCATCTACTAAACTAGCAATAAGAGGAAAAGAAAAAACTCATTCAAGCTTAAAAAAGAGAGAGAGAGAGACAGAAGATAATCAGAATCTGAGGGAAAAAAACCTTGAAAACGATTAGGCCAGTGAGGTGAATGGAGAAAATCTTACAAACCAGGCACCGGCTGTAAAAGGGGAAACAGCACTTCACACCTCCACTGCTCTCTGTAGGTTAATTTGGGATGCACTTCACACCTTCACCCTTCCCTGTCTCTAATAGAAGATACAGGATTTGCACTGACCTAAATTTGGAGCAAGCAGCCGGCCCTCTGGGCACAGATGCTGTCTAAGGACTGACTGCCCTTCCCTCCTCCTCATCCCTACGGGCACAGCAATTCCCAGAAAACAAGGGAACTAAGCAGGAAGTGCAGGGTGGCGCACTGGCAGCGGTGTGTGGGGAAGGGTCTGTAGGAACTGTGAGTTTTCATGTACCCCATCAACTCAGAGTGTCAGAGAACCAGATAGCAAAATAGTTTCCCGGGAGAAACCCAATTTGAAAACAGGAATTGGTCTGAGAAACATGCGCACCATGGAACCTACATGTACGTAACTGAGGGGGAGTGTCAACCTTCCCACAGGGGACGGAGTGCCAAGGCCAGTGACAGTCCATACGTTCTGTCTGTTGGTGCATGCTAAGTTTGCATAGATCCTGCCTTGTGTAAGAATGGGCGAAAAATGCGGGGGGAAGAGAGGGACTGTAGAATCGGGGTGAGGAAACACCATCCTGAAGCTCAAACGAAGAGCACAGCTCAGAAAGTCACTCAGGAAAATCTCAGGGAACTGCCACAATGCAAGAAATTGTGACTTCTTTGAAAGAGGAACAGAAAATCATAATGGAAAAAAACCCCAAACAGCCAAAATAAAGAAGAAAATGGATGAGGTAAGGATTATATAAAAATTGCTAATTTAAGTCTGTATTAGTAGTTGTGGACAACTGCAAATATAAAAATGTAAATCAGTGGCTTGCAGGTCAAACATTAAAAGTGCCCCTAAATTGCGAAGAAGAAGAAACAAGGAAATAGAGCCGATATGTATTTAAGAAGTGTTCCATTAGAAAAGACTAGAACAAACATTAAAATTAATACCCAACTGCAAAGATAACAAACAATTAAAAATCATGGACACAAACAGGCAAAGAGAAAAGGTTACCGAGGAAACCAGATCCTCCTCAGACTTCTCCTCTACCCTACGAACAGCTAGAGAGCACATCCCACCAGAACCAAAAGCTCCGTGTGGCAGGGACTTTGTTTTCCTCAGTGCGTATCACAGTGACCATGGCAGGGCCTGGCATCACCCCTCCGAAGTGCTAAAAGACAAATCCCACCAGGGTTAAAGCTTCACAGGGTGCGGTCATTATTTTCTCCACTGCAGTGGGTGTTTTGTTCAATAAACATTTGTTGAAGCCAAGCTGCAAGGATGAGTTTGTGATCTAAGACATGTATACACACCACGTTGTATTAGTACTGCATACATGAAAGAAACACAAAGGTTCTCTCAGAGGTGTGCGAGCGAAGGCACCACCCACTTGCCCTCCAGGTACTGAGAGGTAAATCAAAATTTGGAAAATGGCAATTGGAAGGGAAGGATATAAATGCATCTGTGACTCACACTCCCAACTCAGAGACCCAGTGAGCTGTGCACTGTCTGGGGGGTATTCCAGCTCCAGGGGCTGAAGGTTGGTGTCCTAGTACCCTCATCCACCTTCCCCTCTGCTCCCGTCCATCCCAAACCAGTATGCACGCTGGCCCTGCACCATCGTCGAAGGGGAGGAACACACATAACTGATGTTCCCTTTTTGCCCAGGCATGTGCCAACAATGAGGGACTATTCAAGCTTTGGGGACACCGCTAGGAGAATCCACAAACAAAAAGCCTTTGTTTCCTGCCCTCCACCAGACAGCACTGCGCTATGTACAGCACCACAGTGGCCATTTTCTTTGCCATGGAACTTAGTAATGATTTTCTGCATGTTAAAAACTCAAATTGAATGGACCAAGTCTTTTTTTTTTTTGGTCCAGGACAGACCAATAAGCCATCCATCCAATGGCTGATGCTTTCTGTCATCAAAACCCTCTTTATATCATCCTTCCTCCAAGAGCTGCTCCTGCTTTAGAAATCAGTATGCAGTATGATCTCAATATGGAAACTAGTGTGCGCCACACTCCAAATGCAGTTCTAAGGAAAGAAAGAAGATGTTAACAAAGGTTAACTTTGTATTGCGGGATTCCTCTCCCTGTTTTAATTACATTTATTTTACATTTAAAATTTTTCTTTATTTAAAATGCATTTTAAAAATTACTTTTATAGTCAGGACTCCCTCCCACCAAAATCAGCATATAGAATTCTAAACATACTATATAATACCAATTATGTAGAAAAATATACACAGCTAAAAAAGACAGAAAAAGAATCCTCCCAATTTTTTTTATTTCTGCTTTTCTGCATTATCCAAGTTTTCTATAATAAGCATATTAATTTTAATGGATTTTAAAATCTTAAGACTTATTTTCCATTACATGCTAATGAATGAATATAGCCTTATTAAAAATATTTAAATAATGCTAATAAACTCCTCAACATATCCCATCTCTCTTGCAATCCCCTAAAAAGACGCTTATTTATCAGATCCTGGTTCATTGTATTATCTTTCAAATATAACAAAATATATGGAAGGGAGACGTAGGGGGCTTTATCTTTAAGAAAACAAAGACAAAATGAGGAAAGGCAAAGAGCTTTGTCAACCAATGAAAGGCTGACACAAAAATTAGAGATGGCTGGGACCTCAGCGATTTTATTTATTTATCATCTTGCCATTCATTTATCACCTTGCCATTTTACAGATGGGAAAACCGAGGCCCAGAGACAGGGCTTGGGCACTGAGTCTGCCCAGTCCCAACAGAGTCCCCTCCCTCTTGTCCTTCGGCTGCCCTAAGCCTCGGTGTGGATGTCCCCACCATGACTTGAAGACTAGCTTGCAGTCAGGTGGCACGGCAGAAGCCAAAACTCAGGACTGCTCCCCGAGCCGACCCCAACGCTGGTATGAAAGGTGACCTCTCCCTCAGCCCAGCCCTCTTCTTCTCAACCTCCAGCCACTTCCCATCTGTCTGCAGCCCGGGAGCGCTCAGGGAGGAAGGGCCCAGGGAGGAAACATCTGTGTACACAAGAGGAGTGAAATCATAAACCCATTGGGTTTGATTTTCCCTTTTGGCAACTCCTGCTCTGCCTATTTTTTTCTCACTCATTGAGATGCAAAGCTCCATTCAAACAAGGGGGCTTGGAAGATTGCAGCAGCTTCTAGAAACCACAACCTGATTTTGCCACACAGATTCCCAAAACAAGGTGTGCACAGCTGCCCTGGAGTGAAGAGAAGATACATTTCCCTGCAAACACTCAGCTGACCAGACACCCATCTGCTTAGCCCCAGACCCAGCCTCCCTGCCCCGCAGTCTGGCAGAGGGGGAGTTCACATCTAGGTTCCACGGCTTGCCAGCCACGTAACCGTGGGCAAGGCACCTCACCTCTATGAACCTTATATAAAAACGGAAATATCACCAACTACTTCGTGGAACTTTTGTAAAGATGAAACAACAGGACAGAAGCAATGGCAGCTGTGCATTAGCTTTGCTTCACACCTTGACATCCCTTTAAGAAAAGCTGTCAGCGGAGGTCACCAACGCTGAGTCACACGAGTTGCATGGGCTTTCCCAACAACATGTGCTAAACTCTCCGGAATTACACTGTCTAACCTTTCCGACGAACACTGAGCTGATAGAAGGAGCAAGAGGAAGGATATGTGAAAACAAGACTAGAATTCAGAGAACCATCAGAAGCAGCCAGGAAGACCCAGGGGCCTGGGAACACCCAGGTCCACCAGGGCTACAACCATTGAAAGCTGCCAGGCTGGAAGAAACAAGGCAAGAAACAAACGTGTCCTTGACCAAGAGCTGCCAGCCACCCAACGCGAGACCCCAGCAGCCTTCCTGAAGAGGCTCGCAGATGCCACCCTCGGAACTCTCTTGCCTGGGGCAAAAACGCCTCAAGAGAACACTCCCCTTCACCTACTCAAGCCCCTAAAAATGAGACAGGTTACACAATGGGGGGAAAAAGGGTTAGGTTTCTCTTTTCCCCATCATTAGATATCCTC
>VSMD01087439.1:0-59348 GCA_008750895.1 Mirza zaza
TCACAGCAACCTCAAACTCCTGGGCTCAAGCAATCCTGCTGCCTCAGCCTCCCAAGTAGCTGGGACTACAGGCATGCGCCACCATGCCCAGCTAATTTTTTTTCTATATATATTAGTTGGCCAATTAATTTCTTTCTATTTATAGTAGAGATGGGGTCTCGCTCTTGCTCAGGCTGGTCTCGAACTCCTGAGCTCAAACGATCCGCCCACCTCGGCCTCCCAGAGAGCTAGGATTACAGGCGTGAGCCACCGCGCCCGGCCTACAATCAACATTTTTTATATATAAGTAGAAGCAGTGCACTCTAAAAATAATGTTAAAAAGTATAGTATAGTAAATACATAAGCCAGGAACATAGTCATTTATTAGCACTATCAAGCATTATGTACTATATGTAATTGTATGTGATAAACTTTTACACAACTGGCAGAGCAGCAGGTTTGTTGGCACCAGCATCACCACACATACATGAACAACATGTTGCACTATGAGGTTAGGATGACTAGGATGTCACCAGGTGATAGGAATTTTTCTGCTTTATTATAATCGTATAGGACCACCGTTATATATGCTGTCGACTGAAACGACATTATGCAGCATGTACCTGTGTTTCCAAGGTATCTCTTTAAGACCTATAATCTATTAATATTAGATGCTGGAACCACTTGAGTCCTAGCTACATACATAATTAGACAGGAACAAAAATGGACAGATGGTGTAGGCTGGTGGCTCAGAAGTGCAGATATATGTCATTGTCCAGACTCCTGACGTTTCTCACCTGGGCCACTTTAATTAACTCCCAATTTGTCTCCTTGACTCTTGATTTCTCCTTTGTCTAATTCGCCCTCTCTAGGGCCAGGAGGGCAATGTTTGCTGGAAATACTTCTATGGCTCCCTAGTGCCCCCAAAATAAAGTCCACATTTTTGATATTCGGAACTCTCTGAAATCTGACCCTAATGTATCTTTCTTTTTTTTTTTTTTGAGACAGAGTCTCACTTTATTGCCCAGGCTAGAGTGAGTGCCGTGGCGTCAGCCTAGCTCACAGCAACCTCAAACTCCTGGGCTCAAGCAATCCTGCTGCCTCAGCCTCCCAAGTAGCTGGGACTACAGGCATGCACCACCATGCCCGGCTAATTTTTTCTATATATATTAGTTGGCCAATTAATTTCTTTCTATTTATAGTAGAGATGGGGTCTCGCTCTTGCTCAGGCTGGTCTCGAACTCCTGAGCTCAAATGATCCGCCCACCTCGGCCTCCCAGAGAGCTAGGATTACAGGCTTGAGCCACCGCGCCCGGCCCTAATGTATCTTTCTAATCTCATCTCCCACCATGTCACTAGAAACCAAATGTTTCCACGTTCATCAGTTAGGATCTGCCCAAGACTCTCTCATTTATGAAGTCATTGTACCGTGGAGCACATACTTATAGAAATCAGCTTTAAAGCAGAATTCTGTAAGGGAAGGCCATAGATGTATCCCAGTCTATGCGCTCTTCTTCTGGCCTAGATATTCGTCCCATGGAGATGTGGGTTGACATTCTCTCCCTTTGAAGCTGGTGGAGGCTTGAGATCAGCCTGGTCAATGGTGTTTGTTGGAAACGATGCTGTGTAACTTCCAGGATGAGTCAGAGCAAGGGCACATCTTCGTCTGGCTCTGTCTCGGGATGCTTGCCATTGGATCTCAGCCACCACCTTGTGAAGAAACCCAGGCCACATGGAGAGGCACAGATGTGAGCGTCCCAACCAACAGCCCCAGTTGGGCCCTAAGCTGACAGCCAGCGCCAATGGGCAGACACGCGTGTGAACAAGCCTTCAGGTGACCCCAGCTCCCACCCTGCAAACATCCAGCAGAGGCCCCAGACACGGTAGGGCAGAGACCAATCTGTGCTCCCTCTGGGCCTTTCCAGATTTCTGCCCTAAGAAATCATGAGAGACAATAAGTGACTCTTGTTGCTTCAAGTCACTAAGGTTTGGAGTGATTTATTATGCAGCAATAGCTAACTAATACAGCGCTACTCAACTGGTAATACCCACTCCAGGTAACAGATCTTGGTTACCAGCAAGTAGTATCCAATGCAGAAATCTGTACATAAAGTTGCCCCCAAAGGCCTTTTTAGTTCTGGACTTTGCAGGAAAAATTTGAATCCTGATGAGGAAATGGGTATATACGTATATAGTATCTGATGCATAAATAAATATAACGGAATACAAATGCTGGTCAGTGGAGTTCTGATTACAACCATCGGCTGCTCCTCCCGAATTCTGGTGGGGAGGCTTAGCCAACATGGTGCGAAGGAGTAAAGCGCACTTGGGTTTAGATTTCTCTTATTTGCACTTGAGCTAGTCCTCCCTCTACTGTGTCCTACACTATTCTTTTTACAGGCTGCTTGTGGTGGCATTGGCTACCTCTCCTTGAAAGACCTTAACAGGTTTGTCTCTGTCTCTGCAAGATGATTGCTCAATTTGGCTTCAAGTTCCAAAGCTCTGTTGATTTGGACAACATTTTGCTCCGTTAGAGATCCCATGCATTCTTAATGGCTGCATAATGTCATTGTATGGATGTTCCAAGTTCTTTTCATTGTTGTTATCCAATTCCTAGTTTGATTTCCAACAATTTTGGTCCAGGATGATAAATACAATGGCCAATGCTCAGTTGCACTCTTGGGGCCTCTTCTTGCATTTTCTCTTGCTTCTCTGGCTGAGGGTCACTGGGCAGAGCCCTGATCATTGCTGTGGTTTAGGGGCACAGAACAAATAACGGTTAGGAAGAGGCTTAGGGAACATTTGAAGGTCAATGGGTCTTCCTTGCACACCTGAGAATGAGCCGATGTCCGCTTCACAGTCCACATGCTCAGGGGCGTCACCTGTTGATTGCATTAATGGTGGGGACTCAGAGTCAGCATAACCCAACATTCTGCCTGTCTTCTCATACAGACTTGAATTACATCGAGATAAGGACGCGGCTAATTTACGGGGATTGCAACTTGTTGGGAGAGAAAACAGAGGAACCCGCTGTGAAGGCCCGACTTTGAACGAGCGCACAGGCTGCCTAGCTGGCCTGTCCTCAACCCTCCATCCCTAATGAGATGACAGCATCATCCGTCACCCAGTAGGAAACACAGCACAGCGGAAGCAGCTGCTCGCTTTCTGGACCTAGGTCTTGTATTCCAGCTGATTGCTTTTCCAGGGAGCAAGGTCCTTGGTGGTTTGGGTCTGATGTCTGTCCTGCTGCAGGACGGAGCAGCCGCCGAGTGCGTGGGCTCGGGGTCCCACAGACCAGAGTCCAAGGACAAGCACAAGTCGCAGAGAAGCCGTCTAGAGCCCCAGTCTCCTCTCTCTCAGACGAGGGTAATCCTACCCCCGCCCCATGGGACCCATGCGAGCAGGGGATGAGGTAATGCTTATAAAATGTGCGGCGGGGAGCCTGGGATGGGGTCGGCGCTCGTAAACGGCAGTCGCTATAAATCCCGCAATGTCAGAGCTGCGAAAGACCGTAACAGGCAATTCTTTTCAAATTTCTCATTTTACAGGTGAGGCAACGGAAGACCAGAAAGGTGAGAGACTTACGCAACCTTGCATAACCAGTCTGAGTAGAACCCTGAATCCGAACCAGGGCTTACCTAGTCCCCAGAGATGATATGGATAAGGATGAGGAGACAGATTGGTATCAAAGGAATCAAAAGATCTGTAGGTGTCTGATAATCAAAGTCCTTGAAGCACTTTTTTTTTAATTTGGCAAAATATATACAACATAAAATTTACCGTTTTACTAATTTTTCAGTGCACAATTCAGTGGCATTAAGTCCATTGACATTGCTATGCAAGCATGACCACCATCCATCTCCAGAACTTTCCCCATCTTTCCAAATTGAAACTCTGTACCATGAAATAACAATTAATGGACTTTTAAATTACAATTAAAATATTTTGAGTTGGAAAAATAAATGTCCAGGCCCCCAGCATAGAGTTATGACTTAAAATCTTTTATCTTTGCCTTAAAATACTACTACATTGAAAAGAAAAATAAAATAGAAAAAAAATCTCGTAAGTTTTCTTCTTCATCTTCAACTATTAGGTAGATTACATCAGTATCGATCACTTTTACTTAGAAATTATTTGTTTGTTTTTGGACCATAGGGAACTTTTGATTTTCTACTCTCCACCCCTGGATGGGCTCTTGCTCTGCCCTGGGCCGGGCTGGAGGGGAGACTCACACCATCTAGGATGTCTGGCTTTACACATATTCTCACTCCCGGACACTGGCTTCCCTTCCTCCCCACCCTGCCTCGTCTTTCCAGGATGCTTTGGTCACTGTGGTGTCTTGTACAGAGCGTTTGACGCTGACACCAATGTAGTGATCAAGGGAAGCGAGAACTGTACTCTGTCTTCATAAAAGTGGACTGAATCCTATATGATACGTAGAGAAGAAAAATAGCCTCAAACTGGTAACTGCAACTCATACCCAGGAAGCTGTCAGGACAAGTGACAGCCGAACTAGCTAGTTAAAGCTAAATCTCTGCACCTCGAAAGCTCTTGCCACTGGCTGAGCTCCCACGAAACAAGAGCTGCACAGGCTGCGGGGTCAGTTTGTGCGAGAGAAACTCTCTCTGGGCCCAAATATGCTTTTCTCTTGCTGGATGGTTCCATATCAGACTTGACACCTCCAGAGCAGGGCGGTGACACAGACCAGCTGTTTCAAACGCCTTTCCAAACGTCACTGGGGTCTGGGGCGGGATGGGTGTGAGGGCTGAGGAAAATGGGAGGTTAATGCATCCAAACTTGCATGGGGAGGCATCCCAGGAGGAGAAACTGACAAAGTGCCAATGGTAAGAGCGAGGAGAACGGTAATGATGAGGGAGACACTGGGTCCATTTGCCCACAGCTCTGATTGGCAGCTGCTGGGGACCGATGTTTTGTCCTGCTTCCCCAAGGAGCCACCAGCAAGCTCAGCCTCACCACCAGGCAATGTTCAGGAGGGCTTCATGCCCTTTCTCAGTTCCAAGGACCGAGTTTCCTGGTGGGCTTTTGAGCCATTTTTTCCAATTCCTTCCTTTGGAATTGTTAGTGCTTCTTAATTATTTTTCCCTGTGAAATCTCAAACATCTATTTAAAAACCTGAATTCTGTTACGATAATATTAATAGGATTGATAGCTTAACTATGAGCATTTACCAAGTGTGAGGCACTATATTAAGCACATTACACTTGTAACACATTTTATCTTCATGACAACACTAAGAAACAATTATTATTATATGAAGTGGAAACCGAGGCACTGTGAGGGTAAGTGACTTACTGGAGGCTGCAGAGGCAGGAAGCAGAGAGCTGGACAGACTCCATGCTGCCCTGGCTCTGCCCTCGTCCTGGAGCCACCGTCCCCAGGAAGGGCAGTCCTAGCCAGGCTGCCACCATATTGGTCACATCAGTTAAGTTCAGAAGTCATTCAAAATTGTAGTAGTACATTGGAAATAAATGTCATTACAATGCCTTTAAACACAAGCCAATAAGAATAATAATTGTCCTAGTAGCAAAGATTGAAATACTAACAGAAAACCTGAATTTTTTTCAAATTTTCTGTGCAAAAATATACATAACATAAAATCTACTGTTTTAACCATTTTAAATGTACAATCCAATGTCTTTAAATACATTCACAATGTTGTGCAACCATCACCACTATCTAATTCCAAATTTTTCAACTCCCCAAACAGAAACTTGGTACCCTTCAAGTAACAAGTCCCTTTAGCCCCTCTCCTCCCAGCCCCTGGTAACCTCTAATCTACTTTTTGTCTGTATTATAATTTGCCTAACTTATAGATGTTTCATGTAAGTGGACTCATACAATATTTGTTCTTTTGTATCTGGCTTATTTCACTGAGCATAATGTTTTCAAGGTCAATCCATATTGTAGCAGGTGTCAGAATTTTATCTATTTTCTATATATACCACATTTTGTTTATCCATTTATCTGTTGATGGACACTTGGGCTGTTTCCACGTTGTGGCTATTGTGAATAGTATTGCTATGAACATTGAGTGTGCAAGAATCTATTTGAGTCCCTGTTTTCAATTCTTTGTGTATATACCTAGGAGCGAAATTGCTGGGTCATATGGTAATTTTGTATTTAATTATTTGAGGAATTTTCTTTTGCTATGGAAATAACAGATTTAAATAAAGGAGATAAGGGCTGGGTATAGTGGCTCATGCCTGTAATCCCTGATCTTTGGGAAGCCAAGGTAGGAGGATCGCTTGAGGTCAGGAATTCAAGACCAGCCTGGCCAACATAGTGAGACCCCATCTCCACAAAAAAGAAAACCATTAGCTGGGTGAGGTGGCATGCAACTGTGGCCCCAGCTACTTAGGAGGCTGAGGCAGGAGGATCGCTTGGGCCCAGGAGTCTGAGGCTGCAGTGAGCTATGATCATGCTGCTGCACTCCAGCCTGGGTGACTCAGGCAGGACCCTTCTCTAGAAAAAAGACAAGAAAAAGAAAAATGTAAAGTTAAAAAAAAAAGGAAAAGGAAAAAAAAGAGATAAGCTACAATTGGATAGAGTAAATTTCATTGTTATGATTAAAAACCAAATGAATAATTCCATTTGTGGTTGAGAATGGCAATGATATACTTTTTCTATTTTATTATTTTTTTTTAATTTTTATTTTTGGAGACGGGATCTTGCTCTGTTGCCCAGGCTGGAGTGCAGTGGCTATTACACAGGCACTGTCATAGCTCACTGTAGCCTCCAACTCCTGGGCTCAAGGGATCCACCTGCCTCAGCCTCCCCAGTAGCTAGGACTATAGGCATGCATCACCGTACCTGCCTAATTTAAAAAAATTGTTTTTGCAGAGATCGAGTCTTGCTATGTTGCCCAGGCTGGTCTCAAACTCCTGGGCTCAAGTGATCCTCCAACTTCGGCTTCTCAAAGTGCTGGGAATTACGGGCATGGGCCATGGTGCCTGGCGAGAATTCCATTTATTAATAAAGCATTGCAAGGATGAGTTTTCTCTCCAGCTCTTTTCTAAGAGTGCCATGGGTGGAGAAGGAGGAGGAGATTGTCTAGAGTTGGCTGCCTCGGGGAGGGCGCTATGGCTCTGCTGTCAGCTCCACGTGGGGGGTTCCCTGCCCATGGAGGCCCGGTCCACACCTGGCGCTCATAGCTCCTGGCAACCTCTGGTGGGGGCCCCAGAATGGGCAGGAACTTTCCAGAGCTTTCTGGGTTCTAGTTTCTCCGTCCAACTCCTTTCTCCCAGACTATGAAGACGCCATCGCTGGCTGGGTTCTGCCCCTCAGGCTTGGCAAGTCTCAACTTGCATTCGAGAAGATGGAGTAAGTCCAAGGACCCTTGGGAGCTTCTTGAAGCTTTCATTCCTTCCCAACACAGGCTCATCTCGATTTGGGCGACCCCATTGGATTCAGGGAGACGTCCTCAATGGGTCTGTGCACGGGGTCAGGTGGGCCGGGCTAAGAGTCCCAGCTGTCACTTGCTGACTGTGGCACCTTGAGCATGCCCCCCGACCTCCCTCAGCCTCAGTTTCCTTAACTATAAAAAGGGAAACATTTTTTAAAAAACTATGTACCGACTTCCTAAGGTTGTTGTAGGATTAAATAAAATAATCTGTGCAAAATGTTTGGGGTAGGTTCTGGCAGATATTCATCTTTCAGTACATGTTAACTGTGATAATCAGATGTTACACAAACAGAGGCCAGTCTTGACCGGCTTCATTTCTTGTTCTCATCGCTACCCCGTCGCCATGAGCCCTCGCTTAGACGGCGTCTCTAGGAGTCTGGTCTGCACTGGGAGCCCTCACCAGGCAGCTGACGAGGGCTTGGAAAAGGACCTGCCAGCCACCGTCAGGCGTCTGCACAGATGAGGGACATCTCTTCAAATTTCTGCTAAGAGCCAAACTTTTCATGATTAATTTGTCCTTTAGGAATGATCACTGTCGCCAGCCAATTTGGGACTTTCACTCTGGAGCTGCCCGTGGGTGCATTAGGGTTTGTGCGGAGTTCCTTCGTGTTGATGTCCTTCTTGTGTTTGAATGGGAACACACCGTGGTGGCGACTGGGGCTGGGGAGGGGGCTGAGGGGACATCACATTCTTTTACCCTCAAAACTTGTTGTGTTCTAAGTAGCTGCTTTGAACTCCTAATTTTTTTTAAGTTTTTTTTTTTTGTGTGTGTGTGTGTAGAAGGAGTCTCACTATGTTGACCAGGCTGGTCTTGAACTCCTGGCCTCAAGTGATCCTCCTTCCTTGGCCTCCCAAAGTGCCGGGATTATCGGTGTGAACCACCACGCCTGGTCCCTATTTTTTTTAAATAGGGGACTTCCAAACCATTTGCCAGTTAGCATATTCTTGCTCCCAAATTGCCACTCCCTAAGAACATTTTTACCCCTTGCTCTCTCTGCAGAGGGGCACGTGGGGCCAGTCCTGGGGCGGAACGCTGCAGATGTGATGCTATTAGATACTTCTCCGTGCTCTGTCTCAGTTCCAGGCAGACCCTGACCCCAACCATCTTATATATTGTTAACTTCCTTTTTTTCATGTGGGCCATGGCTCTGTCACCTCTGCCTCGATGAGTTCAGAGTTGTCAGAAACCAGAACCCACCCCCAACTGGTCTTTCCCTGCACAAGCTTTGCTCCCCAACCCTCCCCCTTCCCCCTTCTTTGCCAGATCCCCCCCGGCCCGCCAAACCTGCTCCCATCTCTGGCTGTTTCCAGAATCGCCCCAACTTGGTCATCCCTCCAGAGCTGCCCCACCCCGCCCCCTTCCTTGGCTTCCCTCCGAGCTAATCATTTAGCGCTTAAGTGGATCTTTCTGTCCATCTGGTTTGCTGTGCATGTTGTGGATGTTTCTGTTACTGTCACTTCTGTTTATGCATATTTACGGTTAGTACAATTAATTGTTCTAATGGCGAGCTAGGTGGCATGAATAATTTAAAAATAATTTACGTTTGACTTTGGAATGCACTTCTGCATTCACATTTGAGTTCGTGTCTGACATTTCTGGTAATTTACATTTCAAACCAAGAAATGAAGCTGCAATCTAAAACGCCTTGGGAGGAGCAGGAGGGTTATTCAGCATTTCTTTTCCCCTGGCCCCTGAAAAAATCCTTTGGCTTCCAACTGCATGAAGACGTTGGAAAGCATCAGTTCTCCTCTAGTTGGCTTGTTCTGAACCCAGGAGAGCCTTCGCAGTGCTTTCGGGCTGTCTGTCTCTGCTGTTTGTCTGGTACACATTGTCTCTGTCGAGGGGGGAGGTAATCAGCAGGAGGACTTAGAGGAGAATTATCAGGGCTCGTGTAATTATCTGCGGAAGAAAAATTCCTTAATTGTAAGGCTTTGCCAAATGAACATTCATTAAATGTGTCTGCTCATGAGCACATACACAAATGTAACCTATCTCATTGTTTTGGAAAACTGTCTCCCCACAATCCTTATTGTAAAATGCGTAAGCAACATGATGTCTGATTGAAAATATTAACTGGCTTTAAACGATCAGGGTCCTCTCATGTAAACACGATGCCCGCACAGGGTCGAGTAAACAGATGACATCCACGCTGGTGTGCCAGGCGAGACTTGCAGCCCTGACCGCACCATGAGAAATATTTAAGTTGAGCTGATTTGTTACATAAACACTCTAACCACAAACTCGGTCTGAGCAATTAGACTGCTCTCCTCCGAGGGCTGCCATGCCAAAACAGAGGGGGCATGGGCCGGTTTTCATTTGAATCATGGGACGAAATGTGGTTGATAATCTATCTGAAAGTTCGTATTTTAAAAGCATTTCAGAAAACTGAAATACAAACCTAGGGTGCTAAAGAGAAGCCTGACCACTGAGTGTGATTTTGTAAAAATGAACTCAAAGCCTGGATATAAACCTTCTGGCAGGTGAGTGAAAAGCCAACCCCAGGGCTGGCGTCATGCTCTTTGCAGCAGACCCTGCCAGCTCCAGCCCTGCCAGGATCCTCTTGGTGGCTTCTGGGACCACTTCAGAAGCACCCCTCCCCAGACCTGTTCCTCTTAATCCGCTGGGCCGAGCGAGATGGCTCCCAGACCATCTTGGGGCGGTGCTCAGCCCATCCCGGATTAGTGGACACGATTCTGGAAGGGGAGATTCTGAACTCGCATGACCCCATCCCTCCTTCGTCGTGAATTGAACCTTCCTAAGAGGTCTGTGGTGGCCGAGGTGACGTAGGAATTAAATTTGGGGGGCTTGGGAGCCTAGCAAAGCCGTAGCTGAGAGAGGCAGGGGAGAGAAGCCACGAGAGCATTTCAGCGACTGCTGGGCTGATGCATTAATACAACATGGCGGGGAGTGGCGTGGGGGGACACGAGGCCAGAAGGTGGCTGCTCTCAGCCTTTATTCTCAATCCTCTCAGCAAGTATTTGTCCAGCACCTTCTATGTGTTTAGCACTGTGCCAGGCAAATGGTGATACAAAAGTAGTTTAGGTATATTCTTAAATTTTGGTACACAGAAGAATAATTTGGCGAACTTGTTATATAAATTACAGACTCTCAGGATCATGCCCAGAGAGTCAAATTGGTTAGGTCTAAGTGGAGACAGGAAGTTGCATTTTAAACAAGTATCTCAGGTAGTTCTAATGAAGATGGTCTTAAGACCAGCTTTTTTTAAAAAAAGTCATTAATTCGAAAACCTAGAAGTGAAAATTAGCCTCAAAACGTAGGGACCTGCTATAATTGCCCACAGGCGGTTTCTGTGTTCAGCTGGCTCACATGGACTTAGCTTAACTTGAATGCTCGGAGGGGTGAGCCACAGCGCTGCCTCCTGACCCTGCCCACTGTGGTTGAGACAGGACACCCGCAGCCTCAGACGCAGGAAAGCCCTGCTGGGTTAGGCGGCCACACCTTGGCCCCGAGGAGGTTGCTAACCCAGAGCTTAAGTAGCACAAAGGAAAGGATCAGCTTGCCTAGGACAGGGACGCCATGATGGGTCTGTGATCGCAGCCGGGTGGCACAGCTAAGAATTTCATTCTTTTTTTTTTTGCTCTTATTGAAGACTCAGCTACCATGCTCCTACTTCGGTTTGTGAAGCTATGTTCCTGTCCTTTTTGGTTCCTGACATCTACCTTTTGTCCTAGAAGCCAACCCTCTTCCTGAGACTTTCAGGGAGGTCCAGCGGTCGTAGAGAGCAGGTCCCTGGCCATTGCCCTGAAGCTATTTGCTTGCACTCTCAGGGCATGGGCACCCGCAGGCAGCATTCCACGCAGTTGCCAAGTGGGACTTTGGCCTTCCAGGAACGCACACTGGCTAACCAGCTCTGTCCCATCTACAGTGACCAATGCCAGCTGACCAACAGGATGCAATCTGGGGCCCCGTGTAAGCTGGGGGTGAGGGGCAGGCCAGGTGAGGACTCCCTTGAGGGGCAGCATCTGAAGCCACAGGGGTTGGGGTGGAGCCTGGCCTTGGAGCAGGGTGGGGTGGGCGCTCAGGGGCCGGCTGGGGTAGGGGGAGGGTGTGGAGTTGCTAACCCAGCTGTATGCTGACACAGCACTCTACAGTGTCCAGAGCTTCTAGTATATCATCAGTATCAGGGGAAACTTTGGTGACTGGCACTGCCTGTCTTACTATTGGATAGAGACCAAGACTCTCTGCTAGATGCAGACCAGCTGCCCTGACGCAGGGAGTCTCGGGGCCGGCCCGAGACACAGATATAGAGGCAGCAAGATCCAAGACAGGCAACTCTGCCGCAGAACCAGGATTTAGGCTGCTAGAATTTCATCTGGTCCAGGGGATTAGAACCATTTATATGGCATGCAGCCCTTCACAGAACACTTTGAAATGCTGAAACTAAAACACGTATGATTGTAAAGCAAACCAACGATAGGGAAGGCTGATTATTAAAACATAGAAAAGGTACCCAAATTTGGTTATAGCTCTTCACACTTGAAATACGGACAGTGGCAGATCTAATAACTACCATAATTTTGAGGCAATGATGAGCATAAATGTGATTATGAATATCTGCAGAAACTGTCATGTAATATTAAGATATCCATGATTCCTAATGGTGACAAAGACCAGAGGTACTGTTGTTGATACTGCTGTGGTTTGTTGCTGACGCTCATAGTGGAAGGAAATGCTACATTACAGTTAGATAGTGAAAATAAAGACAATGCTCGGCTTTTTCAGAGGATACAGATCACAAATTTGTAACAAATGCTGCTATCAGAATACACTTATTACTTTATTTTTAGTCCCTTGTACATACAAATTTATACAAAATCAATGTACAAATACATGTCTGTGGATTTTCCTGGAATAAATAAGGTAAGTCTCGTACACCATCATATCTGTTGGCATGTGTAAATTATGATAAAAACCAAACTCTGGCCACTGTCAGAAGGGTGGGAACCAGAATCCCCTTTAAATACCTAGTGTGAGGAACACCCCTGTGTAATTTAATGGAGTCGGCACATTCTAGTTAAACCAAATAGCCCTGGCAATAGAGGAATGAAAACAGTATTAATGGATGGTTGGCTAATTGCCTTGCTGCTGCTTTCTTGAGTCCCTGCTCATCTCTCCCTCAGTTAATCCCTAGGGTGTGTTCCTCGGGGAGCTTTATGAGAGGATTCTTCTGGCCTGGGACTTAACTGTTGCCGGCGTTGCCACCACCCGCCCTCAAGTGGAGAGGGAGTGTGACCACATGTTCGTGCGCCATGTTGGGTAACTGGGTCCCTCACCATTTCTGCTCTGTTTGTGTTTTGTTTTTGTTTTTTTTTAATATTTCAATGACAGAGGCAGAAAGAAAGCAGGGTCCACCCTTCCCGGGCGCATTTCTAACCTAAACCCACCATACCAAAGGTTATGTAATTCTTTTTATTTTTTCTCACACTGTGGCCTCAGAAGAGACAGTTGATAACTGGCTCCTCCCAATACTCCCCCAAATAATCCTTCCTCTTGTCTCTGAATCTCTCAAGTCATCATGGATTGCTGACCCCTCTGATTAACCTGCCAGAGACCTCCTTTTGAGGTGGAGACTGTGTATCCCCCGGCAGGAGTATATCCTGCCACCAGTAGGGTAGTGAACAAGAGAAAACACAATGATCAGAGGATGAGTTACGACACCCAGGAGTAAAAATGAACCAGCAGAATGGGAACCTGGTTCCCAGCAACTCCTGGGTTAGGTCCTTCCAAGGTGGTGATAGAACCCTCCCACACCTGTGCATAGGATGCTTTTCCCCCTCGTTGATGGGTTGCATGGTGAAAGTAGGCAAGGAAAGGAGTCCCTAGTCTAAAGCCCTTTGAGTGTAGATTTCTTAAATATTTTTTTAAAAACATTTCCAAAATTGAAAATAAGACTTTAAATGGCAGAGGAGAAGAATGAAAACGTCAATAGCAGAAGGCAACTGCTTAAAAATCAATTTGCAATGAGAAGGACTGTTTTCTGAGTACAGCATATAGAGGAAAAATTTACTGTGAACCCTTAAAATCTTAAATTAGATTTAGACATTGAAAATAATGGGCCAGGCACCATGGCACATGCCCGTAATCCTACTATGTTGGGAGGCCGAGGCAGGAGGATCACTTGAGGCCAGGAGTTTGAGACCAGCCTCAACAACATGAGACCCCCATCTTTGCAAGAAATAAAATTAAAAAATTATTAAAAATAAAAAAGAAAATACTGGTTAATTGTACGTCAGGAGAGGTGTACTCTCAAATAAAGGGCAGCGATGGGGAGAGATGCTTCAGAATTGCCAAGTAAAATTATTCGTGGGACAGACAGCCTTTGAGTGGGGGGACTTTTCTGTTATTAGACGGTGTTTTGGAACAAATGAAATTATGCATAAAGACACATCATGGGCTGAGCAATGAATAAGCAGGGTCACTAGAGAGGGTAGCACAAGGGCATGAAGGAAAGATACTGCAGGATGTGCCTGGGGACAGTCAAGATATTTATGGCGACTGTTTTACTTACATTGTTTAGAGGACAATCACTTCTTGTTTGTTCCCCAATCCTTGGTTTTAACTTTTATATAATTTTGTATTTTTGTAGGAAAAAATGGAAACAAAGAAGGGTCAGGAACTCCCGGGAGGGGGAACAGGACACAGAACATTCTCAACTATGAATTAAGGGCTGGGCCAAAGGAAACACATTTGCCAAACACCTGACCTTTAAGAGCTACTTTTCCTAGCCCTCCGGGCCTTACTTAGAAAATTTAATGGTCATTGAGATCCATTCATAGGTGGAAGAAACTAGCATAAACTCATTTATTTTAGGTAAGAGATATAAACTTTACTGGCACTGAAAAATAGTTCTGGATATACAATGCACTTTGTTCCAAGATGTTACAACTCTCCGGCAGTTGGAAGATTTCACAATTGACCAGATATTTCTCTATGTGTGTTCTTTTCTTGTTGCATTTAACAAGCTCTTGTTAGCTGGGCAAAGTGTGGGAGCCTGTAGTCCCAGCTACTCTAGAGGCTGAGATGGGAGGATTGCTTGAGCCTGGGAATTCAAAGCTGCAGTGAGCTATGGCTACACCACTGCACTCCGGCCGAGGTGACAGAATGAGACCCTATCTCTAAAAAAAACAAAAAAACTCTCATCGCATTCCCAATTTTCTGAACAACTGATGCCAAGTAACAACCCTGCCACACATAATTCTTCACATGAAGTTACCTCTAGAGAATGCAGAGTTTTATCTGGCACTGAAGATTTGCTGGTTGGTTTTCTAGATATATGTTTACTTTCATTTCAAAGACAAAGTAGAAAACTTCATAATGGAAAATGTTACCTTTTAGTTCACACTCTTTTAATCCCTTAGTCCCCATAAAATAAACATTCTAAAGTGTAAGCAGTGGAAATAATGTAAACTCTGCAGAAACAGAAAATAAATTAGTCTCTTTCAGACTTGGTGGAGGTCTTTTTGCTGAACACTATACTCTGTTGCAAACAGAATTTGACTTGGAGGAAGAAGAAATCTTTGGCCTATTTAACCATTTCTCCAACATTGCATAAGAGACATATTTCAAATTCACTTTCTTCTCCAACTATAGCAAAAAGGCAGTAGTTTGTGTTTCAGGAGCCTGAAAAAGAGAGAAAAAAAAGTTTTAGTGGTTTAAGAACAGCTCTCTCCTTTGGTGTTAAACTGTTAATATGTTATAGCTCTAAAGTTTGCAGTCCAAAGAAAATTCGAGAGCAGAGAAGTGATGCTATGCACAAGATGAAGGCTGGTGGGATCACTGTTTGGAGTATTTTACTCATGGGAAGTGCAGACTCAGATTCCACACCACCCTGGACCCACGAGTCGGCATGGCTACTGCGTGCAGCCTTCTGAACTCCCCAAGAGATTTACTTGGGGACAGCAGCAGAATTTCCAGAACTTCTGCACTTGGTATCTATAGTCTGCAGGATCCCGTGAAATGAGCATATTTAGGATAAGGGATCCTGTCACCTTGGATTTTTGTCTCTCTTTTATATAGTAAGCACAGAATATCAAATTGTTATTTTTTAATCCTGCAATCTTTTAGAAAGATAAGTAATCAAACTATACTTTAAAAACAAACAAAACGCCGAAGTCCCAGGAAAAAATGTGTTCACCACTCCAGAAAAAATGTAAATGCAAGTGTGTTGCCTTTAATCTTCAGTTAGACATGGAAGGACGTATCTGTTGGGCCGAGACAGTTCAAACTCTGCTGAAATCCAGGGAGTTGGCCTCTCACAGATAACCGAGTGGTCTGGAGCCAGAGAGGATGCTTGATTAGTTTCAAAACAGAAGACAGTGGTGCAGAGAGGGGATGAGGAACTTCAAACACTCCCTTAACATCTGACTCAACCCAAGGGAGTAAACAGAAAACAGAAGTATCACAAGTATAATAAATATTAACAAAGAAAATATTTTAGATGTCAGGAAGGGAGGTTGGCTTGGTGCGCTTAAACACGCCCAGCTTCATGGTAGTGGCTCTGGTGACCTTAGACGTGAGGGTCAGCATCTCCTGGGATGGGAGGTGATGCTGGGGGACAGGGGGGTGGGCTCAGTAGATGGAAGATGACCTTTGGCTTAGCACGGCAAGGCTGGGCAGGGCCGTCGTGCTCCAGGGGCAGGCGGTGGAAGGCCAGCTGATCGGGCACATTACCTTCGTGGCCCACGGTTTTGTGTTTAAAGGGGCGTAGAGTCTGTGGTCCCACGTTTTAAGGAATGTTGAAGGGTTGCCCAACATATAGAAAGTCTGCTTATAGATGAAGAAAATCAGAGACGCAGTAGCTAAGGTGAGAATGTAAAAACGAATCTGTTGTTTATTGTTTATTCAGTGGAAAAAAACAATTTCAGAAGTTTATTCAGTGGGAAAATATTTTGGAAGATATACAATATAGGAAATGTTCTATTTTGGTATGGGAATTCTAAGAAAATCAAAAAAAGTGCCCAGAAAAAGTTTCTTTTAAGGGGAATTAAGAATTTCACAATTGTTACCTAAACTTCAGAACATTCCATTTTAGTTAGATAGGAGAGATTTAATTATCATTATCTTTTAGATGCCAGTGAGGGTTATTTGAGTGCCTGGGGCTTCCATCCCACCTAGTCCCTGTCTAGAAATGGGAGGGAAGGGGGCACGAGGTACTGAAGGATGGCTCGGGGTGATGAATTGACACCCAATTCCCTGGAGCACAATGGTGATGAACAACTTTTGAGCTGCTCTATGAAAAGAAGTTTCAAGACTAAAATCACAGAGCCCAGATGCTCTCGCCGGGCACCTTGCAAGCCTGTGGTTTGTACGTTGGGGTTGAACAGGCCTGTCCACAGAAGGGCCAGCATGTAGCAACCCTCCTCAAGACACGTTTATGATTATTAAGTATCACTGAAAATTTCTGCCCTAAAGGCAGTTTAGGAAAGAAATGAGCTGGGTATTATACTTCTGTGTGTGTCATTGGAAAAAAGCAATTCTTTGGCAAATAACAAACATTTATTAGGAGCAGAGGGAATCTGATTCTGCACTAAACAGAACTTTGCACATCAGACAAAGTAAGGGAGAACCTGCATTCTTCAGGAAATCTGCCAGACTTTATTGTGTTTTCATTTGAATGAATCCTGCCAGAGCTCAGAAATATGATAAACATTAAGAATAGGAAACCAGAAGACAGGGGGAAAAAAGAAAAATCAACACCCCAAATCCAATTATTTTCAAACCAAAGACTCAAGAGCAGGATCAATTTCACTGGGACAAACAACTTATTTTAATTAGTTCTATTTAGTGACATCCAAAAGAATGAATCATGCCCTTATTCTAACAATAGCGAAAGCACAACAGGGAAGTCTTGGGGAGGCGGAGCAAGAGCTCAGATTCTGGTGATTTCAGGCATCTCATGTTCAAGTTCGGTCTCACACAACTTCCTAGAGGGTGAGGGAGGAAGAAAGGAAAGGGGTCATCCACCGATCGCGATCTTCCCATGTGGGACACGTCTCTAGCACGTTCCTTGAGGAACAATGCGTGTGCTATCCAGCAACCGAGAGTACAGAAGAACCATCAACGGTCTGATCCCTGGGTGAGCAGAGTAAGCCGACTAGACATTTCCTTCCAGATGCCCAAATTTGTCCAAGCTGGCTTTGGTCCAAACTTTAACATTTTCATGTTATGCATTTTTAATAGCCACGGACATCCAACTGTCGGTAGAATTGGTCCCTGACTGCTGCACGTGAGAGGCACAGGAGACAGAAAGAACGTTTGGGGGACCATCATATTGATGAGTCATTGAGAAGGAACGTTTGCTGTATGTTGTGGTTTTATGTTAGGACACTGGATCTGTTTTTGATTGTTCAAGCAGGGTCAAATGATGGGTTCTGAACCACTGACCACCAAGCCTAGAACAGGGGTTAGCAATTTACAAGGAAGAAGGAGGCCTTGGACAAAGGAGGGGGGAAAACACAATTCAAATAGAGAATTAAGTAAAAGCAGCCCTAGGACTAAAAACAATCTTGACAAAGCTTTTAGTACCCAAATAATTACCTTACATATTTAAAAAAATCACCCCATTATCCCCAAGTACCTGTCTGTTCAAAGAGCTGGTATCGTCTTTGGAATAGGCCAAAGGTCCTTGAGCTGGTGACTGAAACGAAAAGGGCGCCTTGGGATGGGAGCATAGAGGCCGGGGTGAGACTGACAGCCAGTGGATCTGAGTCGAGTCTGGGCTTTGGTAGTTATCAGCTGTGCAAACTGAGCAAGTTGTCAACCTCTCTGGGCTAGGGGTTTTGCAGCTTTGAAATGAAAATACTACCCATCTCCCTGGTTTCATGATACAGGGTGGCAAAGTGACATGTGCCAGCTATGAAATGACAGGCAGCACCTCTCAGTGGCCAGGTGGCTCTGGAGTCCTGTGCACTAGGGCCACCCGTCAGTGACCCCAGGGGAAGACCTGATCCTCCTGAAGCCTTTGTGGTCTTATGGGACAACACTTGTCTCCAGACGTGCTGTGACCACGCAGGCAAGGTGTGTAGCACAGTGCCTGGGTCACGGGAGGTCATGACCACAGGCCGGTGTCCTGACCTGTAGGCCCTGCTCCATCTGTGAGCAAGAGCTGGAGGCGTACTTGTTAGGGAACACCAGTGTCTTACATAGTAAAGGATTTAAGTGTATGTGTTAGTAAAGCTGAGGACACGTCCCCTGGCATTACCTGAGTCTTAACTGTAATAATTAAGGTATAATTGTTCTCATATGACCTACTTGGAGAGTAAATTAAAATTGACCAAAAGGCTGGAAAAATACTACCCAAGAGAGATAAGAGAATTGTACACACTTGTGCTGGAGAGAAATGACAAATGGCAGAAATGTAGCATAACGGGTTCTTGACATGAAAAGAGAGATCAGTTGGGACAAGGGGTCGATTTTCGGTTTAAGACGAATGATGCTTTTACTTTCCCAAGGGCTAGCAGAGAAATCCAAGACACGCACAACACACAAACTCATACCAAAAAGACGAAAATAACACTGTTATCAAAGCTCAAGTTTATGAGTTTCTTTGTCAAACTAGTGACTAGTGTCTCTTGTTTCATTTTCTGGAGTTTTCTTTTTCAGAAATGACAAAGATCAAAGATGTGGTTGTAGCTAAAACTTAACACAGTTCCCACTCCTCGGCAAAAACCGCACACACACACCCCCCACCCACAACCTAAAACAAGCAACCCCACACCTTGTTTTCATGTAATTTCATTTTAGTGGTCATTATCCTTCTCGTAGTAGCTTAGGTCGTTAGTGTTTTGGTAACAAAGACTTAGAAAAACAAAAACTAAGACACAAACGCCCGGTGTTGACACTGGTAGGGGAAGAAATGAAAAGGAGAAGCCTGGGTGGCTTCGGGCCATGACGCACAAACAGCAGCAGAGAAGGGACTTTAGGTCAAGGAAGCTCATCTGGAAGACCTAGAATGTGCTGGCAGGAGGGAGAGGGTCTGGGCCAGGACAGGAACAGCCCTGAGTGGGGAGCAGAGACTGGTGGTGCTTGGTGGGAAGGAACGTGTCCTAAGACCACGGCGAAGACATGTTTGATCCCTGGGGTAGGGGGCAGCTGCCCTAAGCCTTCCAAACTTCTTAATGGGAGTTGTCCAGGGAGGAGGACTGGGAATTTGGTCGTTTTTCTTCAGATGGGGAGTTGGGGTAGAAGCCAGCAGGTGTGACTGTAGTACTAGGGGTTGGACATGAATGAGGCTGTGAGCCCCCAGCTCTGGGCTGCCCGAGACGGCTCCAAGTCAAGCCTGACCTTCTTAAACCATATAGACTGTGTGAGTCGCCAGGAGGCCTGACTTCTGCTGCCCCGTCCTTCCTGGGACTCATCTCTAGTTAGATGGATCTGTCCCATCTCCATGTGTCTTTCCGGGGCATGAGAGCCTAATGCACGTGTTGTGCCATAGTCAACTGTTATAGGTTGAATTGTGTCCTCCAAAAGATATGCTTAAGACCTAACCCTGGGCACCGGGGACAGCGACCTTATTGGGAACTAGGGTCTTTGCGGAGTAATCACGTTAAGATGAGGTCAACAGGTGGGCCTGAGTCCAAGAGGACTGGGATCCTTATAAGAGGAGAATGCCACGTGAAGACAGAGCCACACAGGGAGGATGCTGTGCGCCTGCAGAGGCAGCCTGGAGTGATGCAGCTGCAAGCTGGGCAACCCGAGGGATTGACGGCCACCAGCAGATGCTAGGAGGACGCAAGGAAGGATTGATTCTACCCTGAGTCTCAGAGAGCGTACAGCCCAGTGGACACTTGACTTTTAACTTCTAGCCTCCAGAACTGTTTTAAACTTTCTGTTGCTTTAAGCCACCCAATTTGTGATTCTTTGTTATAGCAGCCCTAGGAAATGAATACACCAAGATTCCTCTATCACACGATTCTAACTCTGTACTAAGAGATATGTGGTATTGGTTTCAATGGGTATGTGATATTGGCTTTAAGTCTGGAAAAAGAATAATGAGTTTACAGGGTTCCTTTGTTATGGCTAGAGATTCTCTACACAAATCCATAGATGACAGAATCTGACTTTCACTGGACTCAAGCCAAGGTCCACTGAGGGCCGTGTACTGACCATCTAACTCAAATCTACACCCAGGAGTGGACTCAAGTAATGGGCAGTCATTAGGTAGGAATCTGTAGTAACTCCGGAAGGAAATGACTTATTCGATCACTTTTGTAATAAGTATTAGAAAAACAAAACAGAGAAAGGATTTGAACTAAGAAAGACAGAAGGAAAGAGGCCGGGCGAGGTGGCTCACGCCTGTAATCCTAGCACTCTGGGAGGCCGAGGTGGGCGGATTGCTTGAGGTCAGGAGTTTGAAACCAGCCTGAGCAAGAGCGAGACCCCATCTCTACTGAAAATAGAAACAAATTAATTGGCCAACTAAAAATATATAGAAAAAATTAGCCGGGCATGGTGGCGCATGCCTGTAGTCCCAGCTACTCGGGAGGCTGAGGCAGCAGGATTGCTTGAGCCCAGGAGTTTGAGGTTACTGTGAGCTAGGCTGACGCCACGGCACTCTAGCCTGGGCAACACAGTGAGACTCTGTCTCAGAAAAAAAAAAAAAAAAAAAAAAAAAAAATCAAGAAAGAGAAGGAAAGAGAGAAAGAGAAAGAAAGAAAAAGTCGAAACACAGCAGCTTACCTGAATTGGGTCCTGTGAGAGTCTTGTTCACTTAGAACAAGCCTTTAACTTGTTCTGTTTCCGTGTCGAGATCTATATCATAAAAGCATGGTCGAGTGGGCAGTCCCGGCATCGTGCTCATCTGGGGGAGAAAACAACGTGTTACATATTAGCAAATGCTAAGAGTGATCATATGGAACACTGTGCAGCTGATGACACGAATTAACCATATAATTGAACACAACTTCATGCAACTTTAAGGTATATCTATACACATATGTATCTCTTTAAATTTGCCATCTGCTATTTCAATTTTGTTTAAGGAAGTAAAATGGAAAAGGCAAATGTCAACTTCCTGGAAATTTAGAGCATTTACTTTCCCCCGTGGTCCCACCACATGCCGTGGCTGCAAAACCGACTTTCTGAAACTTCTCTTCTAAATTAAATCTTCATGCTGAACCCCAACAAGGTTGAAGGGGGCGCTGTTGTGAGTGGAGTATAGGATGGTCTCCTCATCCCCAAGACACATTTCTGTAAAACCAGTGGCTCCTAGAACTCAGTTTGAAAACTCCCAGTCTCCAGACAGCAAGTTCCCTGCTGTACTGAGAACGTGCTTTGTGCTGGGCACTAAGTGCCTTATGCATTTTAGCCTCTCAGCAACCTGCAAGGTAGGTACTTTAATTATTTCCATTTTACAAGGGAGGAAGCAGAGGTTTAGAGAGGGTAAGTCACTTGCCTGAGGTCACACAGGTATTAAGTGGCAAAACCAGAAATCTGACTCCACGCCTGCAATCTCAAATTCTCAAATTACTCATTTCACCACTGCCAATGTCGCTGCCACCACCACCGTGGCACTTGGTGGGCCACCGATGGGCTTTACAGATAACCTCATTAAGTTCCCCAGCATCCTATGAGATAGGTGCTAATTTTAGCCTCACTTTGTCGATGAGGACAGAAGACATTCAGACACAAAGGCACGTGTTCAAGGACACGCGGCTGGTTAGTGGTGGAGACGGGGTTAAAACCAGCTCCTCCCTGCTTTGCTGAGTCTGGACGAAAGAGCTTCAGAACATGCTCCTTGCCAGCCTGTGTCAGAAACCCTCCGTGTGTGTGCCAGGGAAAAGGGCCGGCGCCCCCACCGGTGATTCTAGACACCGAAACACTGCTCTGGGATCTGGATTGGGAGGCTCCCTGATGACCCACTTTCTTTCCAGTGTAGCATTTCCCGCCGTGCTTTAATAGTGTGCATTTCCTACGAATGAATGGCGCTGATAAAGCCATGCTGTGTGCAATCGCTCAGAGGAAATACCCGCGGCTGAGCTTAGCCGGCTCTCCCAAGGGCTGACGCTTTGCCTCGCAGACCTCCCACCTGCCCGGGCCAAGAACGCCGCATGGGATGAAGCTGTGGGGTGGCTAGCGGCTAAGGCATTAGGGTTGGCTCGCTTCTTCCCACCCAGCAAACAGGAACCCCCCTAAGGCCCACAGAATAGGACTCGGCCCTGTCACTCTCTACTGCCTTTATAAGGTGACTCGGGACTTCCCCTTCCCCACGCTCTCCTCCCCCTGTGCTGTTTAAAGACTCTTGCTACTCAAAGGGGCCTGTGGACCAGTGGCATGGGCATGACCTGGGAGCCAGTTAGAAATTCAGACTCTCGGACCTCACCCCAGACCTGTTGGATAGGAGTCGGCAAGTGTAGCCAATCCCCGGGGATCGAGTGCACGCTGCAGTTGAAGAGCACTCGCTTCAGATGGCTCCCACTGCCCCCCTCACCCCCCTGCCCCGCCTCTTCAGCACCGGGAAAGGGAGCTTGTGGGGGAAGGGAGAGGAAAGCCGGTTTAACCCCCACCTGAGTTGCAGTTGCAGCAGGTGGGCAGCAAATCCCGCACCTGCAGGCCTCATTAACCACCCCCCTCCCTGCCCGCTGGGCCCGCTGAGAGCGGGAGCTGGGAACACATAAAACACTCTGATGGATGGTGGCTGGCTCCTGTCTTGCACAGGACTGACTGCACTTTAGGTATATTATGGGCTGAAAAGGCTTCCGAGGCCTGCCTGGAATACAGGTACCGTTTATAACATGCCTATGGGAAAATGCATTCTGGGTTCCAAACGATGAACTACAACTAAACTTTCGCACGCAACCTGCTGGTAGGTGGGGACTGCCTGTATTTTAAAACTTTAGGCATGTGGATGGCCACCGTAGCCCCCGCATGCTAAGTTCCCTAGCAGGAACATTTTTCTCTGGCTATTACAGTGGCTGCATATAACTGAGGAGACCCCAGAAAGAAAACCACGTACTGTTTTAGTGCTGGGACAAACACAAAGGTCACGGCTTGACCTTGTTCGTATTTTTTCCCAGTTGCCTGGGTTACAACTCAAACCGGGCACTCTGCAGCAATTTCCCTGCCTAACTGCATTTGAGATGGCATTCGAAGGCATCTTACTTATGGCATTTACAGACGGTATTTTAAGATGCCTCTATAATCTGTGTAGAGCTATGAATTTGAAAAAAAAAAATATTTTATAGTTTAAGAGAAGGAAATAAATGATCACATTCAGCCACAGTGATGCTGCTCCACCCCTTAGGTCAGCACTCAAGGTCAAAGGCATCGCGTACTAGCAGGGCTGTCTGGATTCTCTGTCTGCTGCTGCCCGAGTCTGCGACACTGTTCAATCTAGGGCAGAAGTTGGTGCCAGTGAGACAGGCCAAGCTTAAATACGCTGGTGGATGACAAAACCCGACAAGAACCCTGAAGGCAGTGTATTTGGGCCCACGTGACCAAAGCTACCAGTGGAAGATTCTATTGTAGACAACACCCTATCTCAAATCTCCTCCCCTCCAGTAACTGTCAGCTGGCGAGACAGACAAAGGCAGAGTGCGAGGCGTGTGTTTCCTGGACTCGCACTGACCAGCTGCGGTGAACCAGAACGTGCATTTTTTTGGTCATTCTGATTCTGTCCCAAAACCAGGAGCTGGAATCCACCAAAATATGAAGTGCCAGGAAGTGCGAAATGTCTTTCCTCTGCTTTCAACTTCTTTCTTTCCAACGGGGGGAAAAATGAGTTCGATCTGAAGACTCCCACGTTCCTTTCCAATGATGCAACAATCACTTCCAAGAAGTGCAACTACTTATTCGGGATAAGCAACAAGCAACGACAGACAAGAAACCACACAGAATCTGTAGACCCAAGAGACTCTGTGACTTGGGAATAACCAGCCATCTCTAATAAGTCTACTTTAAAAACAAAACGTCTCCTGTTGAGCCAACACAATATGGAATTATGTGGACGAGACCGTATACATTCACAGCAAATTCTCTCCCAATAAAAAGCTGTTATCAAAGGACTGTAGCCCCAGACAAGAGTCAATACAGTACTCCAGGACAGAAGGAATCCAGACGGCCCTTGGGAGCTGACCTCTGGCCACACGCGTGGGGTCGGTGGTGATCCGCGTTGACTTTATCTGTGTGCCCTCTAAGGAGGCCCCCTGCTTAAAATAACCGAGGAGCCACTAAATTGTACTTACTTGTCACGCCACATTAATGGATTCTTTTACAAAGGCTGAAAAACATGGGCTTTTGCCCTTCACGACCCTAATTTTAACTACAATGAAACTTCCAAATTTTTACCGTTTCAGGTTAACCTTACTTTGGAGAAAGGACAAGTTCTATCAATAGCCTTTGTGAACGTACTTTAAAGACCAGTAAAGACAGAAGAGTCATGTTTTTAAAACTAGTCATTAAAAAGTAAAAGAGTATTCCTGGCATGAGTAGAAAAATCATTACAAATTCTGTTTTATAAAGTGAGAAAATCATAATTTCTAACCATAATTTTCTTTCTTTTTTTTTAATTGAGTCTTTTTTTTTAAGGGATGGGGTTTTATGTTGCCGAGGCTGATCTCTAACTCCTGGGTTCAAGAGATCCTCCCATCCCAGCCTCCGGAATAGCCGGGACTACCACGGGTGCATATCAACATGCCTGGCCATAGTAACCATAATTTTCTTAACCAAAATAGTGGAATTAGTTTTGTTGTGTTTGTGAAATAATTTATTTTCTGATTTCTCCTGAAATCTACTATCTTTTCCAACTGAATAAATTACCTAGTTTTATTTTGGTTCAGAAAAGAAACATCGTTTTTACACATATCTACTCTGTTCCTACGGTTCATGATCAGAAGTAAAGGAGAGTCCTTTCATCCACTGTTTCCCTCCTCCACCAGCTGGGTGATATACGTCATCTTGTTTCAAAAATTTTAAAATAACCAAAAAGTGGTTGTGTAAATGTATACGACTGGGGAAAAACAAACACACAAAAAAAACCCCCAAAAGATTATAATGGTTAATTACGTGATGATATAATTTAAATAAAAAGAATTTCTTTTTGAGGAAATAACTCAAAAATTTAAAGTCTTTATTGAGTAAGAGTGTTTTCTGAATTGTTAACACAGTGCCTGGCAATATTAGACCCTCAATAAATATTTTTTAAAATAGGTGAGTAAAAGTAGAAGATGATTCGAAAATAGGAAACAAAAAGAAGTCTTCTCAGGCATTAGGCGTTTCCTTTCTGTTTCTTCCCTTCTCCTCCTTTGGATGTGAGGAACAGAATCGTTTATATCAAAGGTCATTTTGATAATTATTCAAGTAACCCTAAAATGATGCATGAGGAAATGGCCCAGTCTGAGTGTCAAGTGAGCGAGGGGAAGAAAGAGAGAGATTAAATGTCATCACAGGCTGGTGAGGTGGCTCTCGCCTGTAATCATAGTCCTTGGGAGGCCTAGGCAGGAGGACTGCTAGAGCCTAGTTTGAGAACAGCCTGGGCAATGTATCGAGACAACATTTCTACAAAAAAAAAAAATAGAAAAATTAGCTGGGTGTGGTGGCATGCGCCTGTAGTCCCAGCTACTTGGGAGGCTGAGCCAAGAGGATCGCTTGAGCCCAGGACATTGAGGTTGCTGTGAGCTATGATGACACCACTGCACTCTAGTCCAGGAAACAGAGCGAGTCTCTGTCTCAAAAAAAAAAAAAAAGATAGTGCTGCTACAACTGGAAATTCTATTGGCTTGACTTAGTGGAGATGGAATGTTCTAGGATTTTTTTCTGGGTGGTTATGTAATTTCTACCTGCACAACTTGTGACTGCATCCAGAAGGTGATCTATATTTGGTGGTCAGCGATAGCCTGGGAGCTTAACGATATATCCTCTTGAGTACACCTGTCTTTCATGGCGGCTGATTAATGACCCTGTGATACGGACTCTCGAGTGCTTGCTACTGTACGAAAGGACACAGGACCTTTGTTAAGGGCTAAGTATGAGGACACCAAGGTGCCAGGACCTGGCCCCTGCCTCCTGAGGGACATACCGCTCAGACACTCAGGTCACGTCATTTTTTACTTTTTAGTTTTAAAAACATGTTTTTCATACTTTACTTTTTGTATCAAAAGAATTAACAAAATGAATTCCTAACTTATGACTTTTTGAGATGGAAGTCACATTCAATTACTATAAAAATTACCATATTGTGCTCACATACTGTGCTGGTACTACACAGCTCAAATCATGCCATTTCTATGGCCTTGAATGAAAGACTGAACAAGTACAGTGATTTTTCTCTTCTTTTGTAAAGGAGATTACAGGTTTCTTTCAGTGGTAGGAAGCCTGGCTCTGAGCAACTTTTCTACTAGTTTTTAAAAATTTACTGAAAAAGCATATTTTCAACATAGAAGTAAAAAAGCACCCCCTCATACTGCTTCCCAGAAGTAACCCCTGTAAAAAATTTCTTACATAAACTCCTGATTATAATCAGAAGAAATACAGGGGTGGAAATGAAATATTAATCTTTCTGAGAGTCAAATTGCAGAATTGTCCAATTATCCAATTTCTATATATAAATATAGAAATACACATTACGTAGACACACTGCTTACACAGGAATAGGAAATTACCTAGGAGTGCTGTGAGGGAGAAACTTTCCGAAGAGTGACCATAATCCCAAAGGAGGTATGACTCTAAACTGAACTTCGGTCTTTAGGAAATGAAAAGATGCCCCCATGCAGACCACAGAAGATGCTGCGACCAGCAGAGCACAGTTAGATTCTTTACGCCTGTTCTTCTCTCCCAGGGTTTTTGCAGTACGTGCACTCGTCAGCCTTTGATCGACAGGTGGCAAGCCACGAGTGTCTCCACCCGCTTGGGCAAAACAAACCAATTTAACAGTATGTCTCATTGTTTGGAAACTCAAACCATGAGAAGCTCATCTCCTGGGCATGGGTTTTATGCCATCCTGCTGCCAATCACATCGTGATCCTGTAACCCTTTTAGGAAGAGAGATGGTGGAGGTGATGGGGGGAGACAAGGAAGCAAGAAAGAAGGGGTGGATGACATTGCTTCCACCTGGCCCATCTGGGCTTTCTCTTCCAGGGGCTTGTTATCAAAGGCACAGCCGCCCAGACTTCGTTGTGGCATGTTCGGTTTCGTCCCCACCCTCTGACCCCTGCAAAGCCCCTCCCCTGAGATAATAAGCTCTTGCAGCAGGAAACACAACGAGACACAGGGAAATTATATCCATTATGTAAACTCCCCTTTATGCCTCTCTTGGGACAGTGGGAACGCACGCCTGGAGGTGGCTGGGGGAGTTGCCTCATCGGTGCTCACCACCACCCCGACGCTCGGCTGGCCAAGATTCGCTGAGTTAGGAAAGAATTCAGGGCCACCCTGCGACCTAGTTTAATTATTGTAAATACTAGAGGCCTGTGTCATTCTGTAGTTTTTTTTTTTTTTCCACGTGATTCAGGCCAGATCCCAGTTGAACGCTCAGGACTTCAGACGGGGTCTAGAAGTGATTTAGTGTATATTAGGGACTGATTTGTGTCCCCTCAAAATTCGTATGTCGGAGCCCTAACCCCCAATGTGACTGTATTTGGAGATAGGGCATTTAAAGAGGGGATTTAATAGAAAGGTCCTTTGAAAATCATGATGTATCATTAAAAAAAAAAAAATATATATATATATATATAAAAAGGTCACAAAGGTGGGGCTCTCATCTAAAATGAATGGTGGCCGGGCGCGGTGGCTCACGCCTGTAACCCTAGCACTCTGGGAGGCCGAGGCGGGCGGATTGCTCAAGGTCGGGAGTTCAAAACCAGCCTGAGCGAGACCCCGTCTCTACTACACAGAAATAGAAAGAAATTAATTGGCCAACTAATATATATAAAAATTAGCCGGGCATGGTGGCGCATGCCTGTAGTCCCAGCTACTCGGGAGGCTGAGGCAGGAGGATCGCTTGAGCCCAGGAGTTTGAGGTTGCTGTGAGCTAGGCTGATGCCATGGCACTCACTCTAGCCTGGGCAACAAAGCGAGACTCTGTCTCAAAAAAATAAAAAAATAAAAATAAAAAAAATAAAATGAATGGTGTCCTTTTAAGAAGAGGAAGAGACACCAGGGATGTGCGCATACAGAGAAAAGGCTATCTGCAAGCTGAGAGGCCTTAGAAGAAATCAAACCTGCCAGCACCTTGATCTTGGACTTCCCGCCTTCAGAACTGTGAGAAAATAAACTTCTGCTGTTGAAGCCACCCCGTCTGTGGCATTTTTGTCATGGCAGCCCTAGCAGAATACTACACCAAACTTACGTGGGTACTGTGTTTCCCCGAAAATAAGGCAGGGTCTTATATTTATTTTTCCTCAAGAAGACACCCTAGGGCTTATTTTCAGGGGATGTGTTATTTTTTTCTTAAGTACGGTACAACAATCTACATTTATTCAAATATAGTGAAGTCGTCTTCTTCTGGAACATCATCATAACTCTCCAAACCCCGAATTCCATCCTGAATTTCTTGCGACTCTATTTCCTTTAAAACCATCGGCCCCAATCTCTCATGTGGAGCAACAGAGCTCTCGTGGGGCGGATGAGAAGGGCTGCTCGTCTTGTTTACCGCTCCGCCACGAAATGCACGAGTTGTGCAGATACGCCGCGTAGCCTCGCCCATCACTAGGGCTTATTTTCAGGGTAGGGCTTACATTGTGCAAATGCTTAGAAATCCTGCTAGGGCTTATTTTATGGGTAGGTCTTATCTTCGGGGACACACGGTACATCCTTCCTTCCACACACTTTCTAGATTATCAACTGAACACGTTTTTAATTATTTCACCTTTCCCGAATTCCTGGACCAAAAGAATCCTAACTCTGTGACTTGCCAAGGCTTCTAGACGAGGAACACTTGCTCCTTGCAAGAGCAGACGATAACAAACGACCAGGTGGGTGCAGCTGTCCCTCCTCGGCCCTGCCCTGGGCCTCTCCTACCCTCTGTCACCGGCTTCCCCAACACCTCCAGCATTTCGGGTACAGGCCGTCTTCCTCCGGATCAACGCCAGAGGTGAAAGAAAAAGAAAACTGCAGACCAAACATCTTCAAATCCGTCACAAATCACCTCTCTCTCTTTCAGTGTCTCACAAGCACATATACGGTATGTTAAAAATAAGGAGAAACACAAAGAGAGCAAGATGATGAATTCTTTTTGTGAACTTAATTTTTACAAAAGTAAATCATGTACATGGCTCGAGTCACTTTGCTCCTCGGGGCAGGCTATAAAACACAGTTGTCTCATCCCCTGCATTCCTCCTCCTGAGAGGCGCCCACTGTGGACTCTCAGCTGTGTCCTTCTTTCCCTGCAGTTTTAGGTGTTAACTACTAGTTTTCTGATATATTAGTAGAAGATGAGGACTTAGCTCTTATATCCCACTGCGCATGCTCATCTGCTTCCATCTCCCAAGGACAGAGCCGCCATGACTCTGGTTTAGAGCAGGATCTATCGGGGCTATGCAAGTATTTATAGCAAGGTCGTCTTATGTGCTGACTGCATCTCCAGCCTTGTACAGCTTCTGCTTCTCCTGTTGTCTGGCCTCTTCATTTGCTCAGCGGTCTACGTACCTCTCACTCACACATCACCACACCTGCCGAGCTCTAAGTCATCCCTTGATATGTTCGAGGATAAGATTAGTCTTCCTGGGTGCTGTCCTGGAACCCTTGGGCCTGTGGCCCTGTGAAACACACTGGACTCTTCCTTCGCCATGATCCTGGGGAGTCCCGTCACTTCTCTACTTTGGTAGTTGCCACTTCCTGGAGCCAACTCTGGTGGCTGTACCATACGATGACTCCACTCTCAGTGAGGCCCTCCCCTGCAGTGCCAGGGAGACCTGTGACTTGCTTCTAACCAACACAATGTGGCACAAGTGAAGTGACATCACTCTGTCTCAGCAGACTCAAGAGAAAAACTTTACCCTGTGCTGGCTTTCAAGAAATAAGCTGCCATGTTGTGAGTGGGTAGAAGGAAAAGGTCACGTGGCCTCTGGGACCTGGGTGTGGCCTCCAACTGACAGCCAGAAAAAGCTGGACCCACAGTCCTACAACCCCAATGAACTGAATTCCCTGTAGCTTTGAACCCCAAGCCTCAGACGAGACCATTATGGTGGCCTGGTGCAGAGAACCTAGGTAAGCTGCGTAGACTCCTGACCCACAGAAATAGAGATAACAAACGTGTGTTGTTTAAAGCCACGAAATTCGTGGTAATTTGTTATACAGCAGAGAAGAGAGAGAATTAATACACACATATTACTCTTTCATGGTTGACTTGCTCATTGGGGTGAAACATCTCCTCTTCTCGAGACAAACATCATTGGAGGTAAATTTTTATAAACTGTCTGGCTTTGACTTTATTTTTATACACTTGATCGACAGCTTGGCTGGTTATATTATTTTTCCTGAATTTTGAAAATATTGTTCCATTGCAATCTAGCCTCCAGTATTGCTGCTGAGTAGTCTAATGCCATTTTGATCCAAGATTATTTGTATGTCAACATTTTTCCTCCTCTGAAAGCTTTTAATAATAGTATCTTCTTTTTGGCCCTATTGTTTTTTAATTTTATGATAAAGTGCATTGGTTTGAGTCTATAAATCCATTTTGTTGGCCCTTATGATTTGGAAATCCTTTAGTTCTGAAGGAAAAAAACTCTTAGGAGAATTTGAGGATTATTTCTCTGATAATTTCTTTCTCTCTGGTTTCTTACTTCTGTCTTATTGGAATTTTAATTATTTGATGTTAGACTTCCTGGACTGACCCTGTAATCTCTGAAATCTTTTCCTCAGTTTTTATACTCTTTCCGACTTTATTTTGGGAAACAAATTGTATTATTTAACAGCTTTTGTTGAGGCAAATGGCAATGTCAAGTGTAAAGCTTATTGGATATTATTACCAAAAAAGCTGCTATGAACATTCATGTACAGATCTTTATATGGAAGTATGTTTCATTTCTCTTGAGTAAATATTTAGGAAACCAATGGCTTGGTCACATGGTAGGTGCATATTTAGCTGTGTTGCCCAAGCTGTAGGGCAATGGCACGATCATAGCTCACTGAACCTCCAGCTCCCTGGGTCAAGTGATCCTCCTGCCTCGGCTTCCTGAGTAGCTGGGACCACAGGTGTGCACCATCACACCTGGCTAATTTTTCCCATCACTTCTCTACTTTGGTAGTTGCCACTTCCTGGAGCCGACTCTGGTGGCTGTACCATACGGTGACTCCACTTTCAGTGAGCCCCTCCCCTGGAGTGCAGGGGAGACCATTTTTTGTAGAGATGGAGTCTTGCTTTGTTGTCCAGGATGGCTTCAAACTCCTTGCCTCAAGAAATCCTCCCACCTTGGCCTCCCAAAGTGCTGGAATTACAGATGTGAGCCACTGTGCTCGGCCATATTTAACTTTTTAAAAAACTACTTCTGTTTTCTAGTGGAGCACTACACACACACACACACACACACATACATATCTCCTGTATACTAGGATATATTCCTATATAGTGTATGAGAGTTTTAGTTCCACATTTTCACCCACATTTGATACGGTCAGTCTTTTTCATTTTAGATATTCCAACAGCTTCGTAGTAATCTCCATTGTGCTTTTAATTTGCATTTCCCTAATGACTAGTGATAGTATATTTTTATGTGCTTATCATCCATATGTTTTCTTGCATGAAATGTCTGTTCAAATCTTTTACTCATTTTTAAAAAGGGTTGTTTATGTTCTCATTATTGAGTTTTGAGAGTCCTTTTAATATTCTGTATACAAATCCTGATCAGATAGATGATTTGCAAATAATTTCTCCCACTGTATAGCTTATTTAGTTTCCAAATATTTGGAGTTTTTCCAGATGTCTTTCAGTGTTGATTTCTAATTTGATTTCATTAGGGTTAGAGAACATATTTTGTATGATTTAAGCCCTTTAAAATTTATTAAGACTTATTTTGTAACCCAGAATATGGTCTATCTTGGCAAATTTTCTGAATACATTTGAAAGAATGTATAATCTGCTGTTGTTGGGTGGAGTGTTCTAATCATGCCTATTAGCCAAGCTGGACTGGAGTATTGTTCAAATCTTGTTGAACAATTGATTTCATTCTACTTGTTCTGAGAGGGGTTTAGAATTTTCTAACTATATTTGTAGATTTTTTATTTTTCCTAAAAATTTTATTTTTTTCTTCATGTATGTTGAAGCTCTTATTATATGCATAAAGACTTAGAATTGTTATGTCCTGTTGATAAAATGTCCCTTTTATCATTATGAATCAACCTTCTTTATATCCTTGGTACTTTTCTTTACTCTTGTTCTTCTTTAATATTAATATACCACTCTGTTTTTCTTCTAATCAGTTTTAACATTTTCCCATCTCTTTCCTTTCAACCTATTTGTGTCTTTATATTTAAAATGAGTTTCTTGGCTGGGCATGGTGGCTCACACCTGTAATTCTAGCACCCTGAGAGGCCAAGGCAGGAGGATGGCTTGAGCTCAGGAGTTCAAGACCAGGCTGAGCAAGAGTGAGACCCTGTCTCTACTAAAAATAGGAAAAAAAAAAAAATTAGCTAGGCAACTAAAAATAGAAAAAATTAGCCAGGTGTGGTGGTGTGTGCCTGTAGTCCCAGCTACCTGGGAGGCTGAGGCAGGAGAATAGCTTGAGCCCAGGAGTTTGAGGTTGCTGTGAGCTAGGCTGATGCCACAGCACTCTAGCCCGGGAAACAAAGTAAGAGTATGTTTCAAAAAAAAAAAAAAGTTTCTTGTGGACAACACATAATTGTGGACAACACATACTTGATGCGTTTACGTCTAATGTGACGATAGATAGAGTTGAGTTTAACACATGGACTACACACTAGAAAAAAAAATTTTTTTCCCTGGGGCCACAGTGTTTCATTACAAAAATAGAATAAAAACGTCAAAAATAAGATGATCCTTTCTAATTTAATGACAATTTTTTATTTTTCATTGTTTTCTGTGTATGAGTTATATGCAACTTGAAAAACAGTTCTCATGGCTTCCAAGGTGAAGAGACATGTGAGTTACATATGCTTTGGGAGACCCAGGCTCAAAACTAGCGTGAGTTAAATACAACTCACTATTCTTTTTCTCATTGTACTGTCTGTTCTTTGTTCCTTTTCCCCTTCTGCCTTCTTTGGGTTGAGTATTTTGAACAATTTCATTTTATCACCTTTGCTAACTATAACACAATTATAGTTGCTAATTATAACTTATATTATTTTAGTGGTTTCCTTAGTGTTTATAGTACAATCACAGCCCACTTAATAACACGGATATGTTTTGAGAAATGTGTTGTTGGACTATTTCATCATTGTGTGAACATCATACAGTGTATTTACACAGACTGAGGTGGTACAGTCTACTGCATACAACACAATGGTTAGTATTTGTGTATCTAAACATAGAAAAGGTACTATAAAAATATAGTATAATCTTATGGGACCGCTATTATATACACAGTTTGTCACTGATGAAAACATCATTATGTGGTGCATGACTATATATACATTTAACTTTTCACAGTCTACCTTCAAGTGATATTACACTATTTCACATATGGCATAAGAATCTTACAAAAGTATACTTCCATTGTCTTCCTAGATTTTGTGCTATTATTGTCATATATTTTGTTTCTACATATATTATAAAGTCTATTCTATGTGTATTATAAACTCTATACATTTCTATTATTTTTGCTTTATGTGGTAATTTACCTTTTAAAAAGGCTTAAATAATAAGAACAAGTCTTTATTTACCCATATGGTTACTATTTCTGCTGCTCTTCATTCTTTTGAGTAGATTCAGGTTTCTGACTAGTATCATTTTCTTTCTGTCTAAAGGACTTTCTTTAACATTTTTTGTACTTCAGGTTGGGTAGTGATGAATTGTTTCAGCTTTTACTGGTCTAAAAAAAGTCTTTATTTCACCTTTGTTTTTGAAAGATATTTTAACAGGGTAAAAAATTCCAGGCTGTGAATTTTCTTTTAGGACTTCAAAAATGTTGACCTCACTGCCTTCTAGTTTGTGTTATTTCCAACAAGAAAACAGCTGTCAGTTTATCTTTGTTCCTCTGCACAAAATTTGTCTTTTATCCTCTGATTACTTAAAAAAATTTCTCTATTATTTTCTTTGTTTCTTGTACTTGGGGTTCGTTGAGGTTCTTGAATGCGTGGGTTTATAGTTCCTACGAAATTTGTAAAAAAATTTGGCCATTATTTCCTCAAAGCTTTTTCATTTCCTTTCTTCCTCTCCTGTGGGACTCATATAATTACATGGGTTTTTGGCTGCTTGAAATTGTGCAAAGGCTCACTGATGCTCTCAATTTTTTTTTTAGCCTTTTTCTGCTTTATCTTGGATGGTTACTATTGTTATGTCTTCAAGTTAACTAATTTTTTTTTGCAATGTCTAATCAGCTATTAATCAGCATATTTTTAATATTAGACACTGTAGTTTTTATCTCTAGAAGTTTGCTTTGTATCCTTTTAATATCTTCTTTGTCTCTATTCAACATGTCAAATCTTTCCTCTAGTTTCTTGAACATATGAACCAGAGTCACAGCAGTTTTAATGTTTTAATTTAGTAAACATATGGTATCACCTGTGTAATGATTATTTTTGATTGACTTTTCTCATTATAGGTGGTATTTTCCTATTTTTTTGTATGCCTGGTAATTTTGGATTGGATGTCAGGTAAGACCATTTTTAGTATTCTAATCAGCGCCCTCACGTCATGAGGTTTTTCACTCTAACTGTTGGAAATAGGCAGCTCTTCCTGGATCTGCATGGGACCCATGCACTGTTCCTTCTAATTCTTTTGAGTGATCCTTTCCCTGGCTTCAGGTAGTTTCTTCAAATAAATGCATGGATCAGTACTCACTTGCATATTCAGTACTCTTCTCCTCCTTCTCTTCCTTCTCTCCCTTCTCTGCAGTTCTTGTCTCTCTGGTAGTCCACACTGCAAACTCTTGCTGCCTTGGTTGCACTTGAGGTATCCTCAGTAACATGTCTTCAACCCAGACCGACAGCTGAGCTCTCCCATTCCTAGGTTTACTCTTTCTACATAGCAGCCTGGCAACTTTTCCTAGGCTAAGACAAATGTAGGGCTCATCTTGTCTGTTTCCTGTCCTTTGCTGCCCAATGTCCAGTGCCTCAAGTGATGTTTCTTCATATACTCTGTTGGTTTTTTTACTTGTTTCAGATGGGAGGGTAAATCTAGTCCCTGTTACTCTACCTTCACTAGAATGCAATTTACTTTCAAGAATGTTATGTATCACTGGGTGAGATAATACTGTCTTATAAGTGTAAGTATGAATTTTATAGGTTATTAGTATTCTATTCACTCTACCTAATTAAAGTATAATGTTATAAATTTGATGTTAAGCTAAGTATTCCAAGAATAAAATTAATTTAAAAAAGGTCCATTGACATAATACAATGAGCTTAAAATGAATTCACTTTCTTAAACCTAGAGCCAAAATTTCAATTATTTGCTAACACATAAAATAAATACTGGAAAAAATATATTGTTTTGTATAAAAAAGTTTGCAATCTTTAAAAGAGGGCATGAGAAATACTATGCTTATAATGTAGGTTAATATATACAATTTCTTTTAGAAGAAAATTATTTGTAGAAAATAGGCAATAAGGCAACAACAACATTTTCTGTTTAGGATTATAAACTGAACAACAACCATGATTTTAAAAAAGAGGATTCATTAGTTGCTTGGTTATGTGCTGTTCTCAAACAAAACAAGTCTGTTTTCTCTGAACTCTTATTTTTTTGGCAAGTCAGCTCCTTACTTCATTGCTTTGCTACTGACACGAGCAGCAAGAACCATCTGAAGTTCCATGTGCTTCCCTCTGCTGCCTTGCCAGTGACCTTGGTGAATGAAAGCTTCCCATGATGGCACATTCTTAGTTAAATACGCGGTTCAGGCATCTGACAAGCGTCTGAGTAATTCTCTAGCGTGTCGAAGTAGAGTTGATACCATCAGCCCATTAGCAATTTTCCCACAGAAATCAAGCCAATAAAGCCTTAATTTTTCATTTATATTATACACACACACACACACGAATTACCAATGTAGACGCACTTTATACCAGAAAACAGTTCTACGGCATTACTCATCTCCCAGCTTAGTATGCAGGCATCTGATTTTGACTGAAATCTTACTTTTCCTTCCATCTCCATCCCCCTACAACCATTTTACCCAATGCAATGCCATTTTTTGTAAACCTAAAGTAAGTCTGGTGTTGAGAAATTAATTTCAAGCATGTACATCGCCTAGACTGGGCAGGACTGCAAGCAACATTTATTTCATTTGCTGTTATGTTTTCGAGTCGGGGCAAAGTGACCTGGAGGAGGGCTTAGAGATCCCTAAGCAAACTGGGACTGGCTGGGGCCTTCCAGACCAGCTGCTTCCCCTCCTCGGTGGCCAGCGGGGATTTCCACGGGGAAAGGAACAGGGCTGGCTACCCACTTTAGGGAACGGCATTCTTGGCCCTTCCCACCTCATTCCCACCAGTACTTGCAGACGCTGGGAAAGTAAAAATAGTTCCCAATAAGGAAGAGGTTAGGGACTCCTGGAACCATTTTGTAGGTGTATTACCCAAACATACAATTTCATGAAACTCTCTCTTCTTCTCTATCGGGGGTTGGTAAACTAATGCCCACATGCCAAATCTGGCCAGCTGCCTACTTTTATAAATAAAAGTTTTATTGGAACATATCCACAAACATTTGTTCATATATCGTGCATGGCTGCTCTTGCGCTGTAACAGCACAGCTGAGTAGCTAGGACGGAGACTGTATGGTCTGCAAAGGCTGAAATGTCAACTATTTGGACCTCAACAGAAAATGTTTGTCAGCTTCCATTCTCAAAGAGACAATGTCACAGACAAAGGGTTTAATAAAAACCAAAAGAGATGGAGATCTTGAGAAGAATATGGATATTTCATAACTTTCCCTAAAGCCACCAAAAACATCACTAGTAAAGTGCAGATATCAACTGAAAGAAAGAGCCTGATGGTGGTGTCTGAATCTAGAGTAGTGGTTCAACAATATACACATTTTCCAAAAGTAGAAGGATGTTGTCGTGGTATAGTTTCAATATTTTGAGGGACTTCTGGAGAGCAAACCCTTCTCAGGTTAAAAGATATTGAAATATAAGTGATAGTACTTTATAGTATTTTTGCTTAGAATCTACTTCATAGGTCCTGATTGGCAGAACATATAATTCATAAAACCTAATTTGTAGATCCTAGATAGAAGTTTTGTAATCGAATTCTCTATGATTGGAAAAACACACAAGTTCTTGGAGATGTGATGTCTTCTTGCACCAAAGGGCATGTGTGACCCTCTGTTCCACCTGGGCCAGAGGTGGTCAACCTATCAATTTATGTGTCATGTGAAGGCTGCAAAAGTGACACTCTTGCTAACAGAGAGTCAACACAGAACCAGGTCCTCTGTGTCCTGAGAGCAGCACTTGCTGCTGCTTAAGAAGTAGTGTTGGGGCTGGGCGTGGTGGCTTATGCCTGTAATCCTGGCACTCTGGGAGGCCGAGGCGGGTGGATTGCTTGAGGTCAGGAGTTCAAAACCAGCCTGATCAAGAGTGAGACCCCGTCTCTACTATAAATAGAAAGAAATTAATTGGCCAACTAATATATATAGAAAAAAATTAGCCGGGCATGGTGGCGCATGCCTGTAGTCCCAGCTACCCGGGAGGCTGAGGCAGAAAGGTTGCTTGAGCCCAGGAGTTTGAGGTTGCTGTGAGCTAGGCTGAGCTAGCCTGGGCAACAAAGCGAGACTCTGTCTCAAAAAAAAAAAAAAAAAAAAGTAGTGTTCTAACGTGTGCTGAAACAACTGATTCTGTGGCATATTCAATATGTCAATGGGACTTGTTGAGGGATCTATGATCTGAGAACTTGGACATGGTGGTTGGGGTGGTCTAGTACTTGTCCCTTAGTCACGTGGTATTAAGGCACTGCTGGGCTCTGAGTGACAGGTAAGGTTACCAGAGAGACCTTACCAAGGAAACAATCCCTGGACAGGCTGGTAAACAGGACCAAAGACACGTGATGCTAACTAAAGAAACACCGAGGCCTGCTGGAAGAAGGGAAATTGCGATAGCAGCTTGGTTTAGCTAATGATGGTATGGGGGCAGTTTCCTAAGATCAAAATCAAAGCTGTAAATCCAGGGGAGAGGACTGTGATAGGAAAACAATAAGGAATTTGATCTAGGGTGAGGAGTGATGAAGAGAATGTATATGGATTCTGGATTCAGTGTTTGCCATGAACATCCAATCCAGCATCCAAAGGTCCTCTGACCTACTGAGCCAGCAAGCCAGTAACTCCCTTGTTCTTGACTATACCTTACCCTTCCTGGCTGTACAGCCTGAACGGTTAGGGAACTCCCCATCAAACAGGGAGAGACAGAACAGATAAAAGCCCAAATAAAATTGTGTGGTCTCCATGTGCCTAGGCTTGGGTCTGATGCCTGCAGTTATTATAGAACGAAGCCACAATTAAAAACTCATGAGGTCGAGGTGGCTGAACTTATAATATAAAGTAAGTCCTCATTGAGTTCCATGCCCGTTGCCCCTAGACCTGCCTTCCCCAGCGTCCCTGGCTGAATTCCTCATCTTTCACCAAGACCGCCCCAAATTATGATTGATATGAGGACTGCAATAAAACGATACCATAGTTTTAGTTCTTTCCAAAAATTTAATGAAATCAGGCAAACTGGCACAAGTCCACAGAAAAGGAATCAAAGCTAGATACCACGATCAGTGCTTCAAAGAAACTGAGCTGAGTTCAAAAGCAATAAGGCTGTGGACAAGTATTGATACTGTTTTCTCAAAGACAGTGATGAGCCCTTCAATGAATGTGTCAGAAAAACGAAAATGCTCTTGCCTACTTAAAGTCCCAGCTTTTACATCCTCTCAAGTTTAACTGTCTTAGGCTGTAAGTGAATAATTTTTAAATTAAAAAAATGTATGCAAATCCATATCAAGCTTAAGAAATTTCTATTAAATTAGCTTTTTGAAAAATAATTGGGTTGTATGCTCAGAATATTTAGAGCATCCCTTGGGATTAGTGGATGGAAACATTTAAAGCCTGCAAAAGTACTGGAAAAGAACAAAGGTCAGAGAGGGGCCGGGAAGCATATGGATGTTGTAACCAAACCCTCAGTTCAAGAAGAACCTGACCAGCAGCAGCTACTTGGAGCCATGAGGAAATGCCTCAGGATTTGAGAGATCTGGTAGCATTATTAACCATGTCCAAGAACAAAAAGTGAAAAACGATACTGGAAAATCCTGAGGTGTCTCCATCCCCATCACTGATAAAATCTCGGCTCAAGTTCCCCTTAATGGGTCAGCGGGCAAAAGGCACCGCCCCACCAATCACGATGTGGCTTTTCTCCCTCAGTGCGGTCGGGCAGGCATGCCTGTGTCGCCAGGCATAGGAGGACTAGCTTAAACTTTTCTTTGCCATCTTTAGATTTCATCAAAACGCAGTGCTGTTATCAGATCTGCACGATAGCTATTACTTTGGTTTGTTTACCCAGAAGTCTCCTTTGCTGCCAACGGTGTGAATCAGAATTCTGTTATCTGTTTAGCATTACTCATCTCTTTTATGTATCTTGCCTGAGAGTGAATTTGTTATTCAAATGCTACTTTCAAGTCCTCTCGGATCTCCCTTAGTGCCTCACTAAAAATCACAAATGTACAATCGAGAATAACCATCCCCTGTTTCTATGCACCAGAAGTCCACACGCAATACATGGGACACGTCAAGGTTCGTTTGGCTGGCGTCCCGACAACATCAGAAGAAAAACCCCAAATTAATGGTGATGCCAAGCTGGCAGGCTGCCACCACGTCCCAAGTGCTGTAGAAGAACCAACCGTACAGTGAGCCCGTGCCACTGGGTTGAAGAGATTTTACTCTTGAGTATAAGGAGATTTGTGTTTACATATCTAGTTACCTGACTACATTTAAGTTTAACATGCAAACACATTTCTGTTATATATTACTTTTGAATGTCACGAAAATTGATTTAAAAATGATTACATAACTTGTGATGTTTTTAACTGGTCAAACTAATGTAGCTCGATTTTATAACAATCAAACGAATACATTTTTAAATACTCACATGGACTACAAAGACCTACATACACTGCTTTAATGAGCTGAATATGAAAGTAGTAAGATGAGTAACTGTAGGAATTTTGTGGGAATAAGATGAAAGAATGTAATCTTGAGAGGACCCAGGTTGGGCATCAGAGAGGATGCACTTGGCTGCAGACCCTTTGGAAGAGCCAGCAATAGACTAAGGACACTTTTCCTGTGGTTCTTTTAAAACTAAAACATTATTTTTAAAGACCCAATGCTATTTAACCTTTGTGAGGATGGGGACCTCTTTTGAAGTGGAAAATTAATTCCCTCGGGGCAGAATCCACTCAACACAAAAATACACAATGAGAAGGAGCCACTATACATTTAGTTATGCTTTTAAATGACTTTATATTTCATGCACTCCAACATTCACCTATAATTAAAGGAAGAGTAGTTTTTGCCTATGGGGGACATTTGATTCACCCACACTACAGACCAGGCACAGTCTGAGCGGTGGCCACGGGGGCCTGCCCCGCCCAGCACTCCTGTCCCGGTGGTCCTGCAGCCACGGCGGCCATCCTACGCTGGGCAGGTGCCTCTGCCCCATCGCACCCACAGATAGATGGGCGCAGTGGAGGATTAGGACTAGGCACAGGAGGCAAACAGCCCAGCAGTTCCCGAACATTGACACGCAGATGGTGGGGGAGACAGACTCCTCCTCCTCTGGAATAGTGAGTTTGGGGTTTGAAGTAGTCCACTCTGAATGTAACCCGTCACTCTGAGAGAGGTGGGGCTGAAGAATGGACAGTGACAGCCAGAAGCCTAAATCCACCTGTGGCTAAAGCCAGACCAACCCTGGAAGATTTCTGTTATCTGTGTCAATTCATCCCCTCTTTCATATGAGTTTGGGTTGAGTTTCTCTTACTTGCAACCACAAGAGAGTTCTGACAACACAGTGGGCATAAGGCTGTTCTGGCTAGCATGACTCTGAACCCGGCTCCCACCCCCAGCGCCCCACCCAGGGCCCTTGGCTGGGAGAAGAAGGTGAGGGGAAGAGGCCTGGGAGCAGTGAGAGGCGGCCTGGGGCTGGGGCCAGGCCGACAGGAAGGACAGCACAGCTATGGTCATCTGCTGGCCTGAGAACGCTTCGTTTGCTAACATGCTCCAGCTGTTAGGCTGGAGTGGCATTTCCAAATACTCCTGAAATAAATGACATCACAGGCACGAAACTGTAAAGAGAGGTGCAGGTGGTCATTTAAGAATATTAACACATTTTTCAAGAGCAGTGAACATTTGCTACCTTGAAAAGTTATAAGCTATGATTTGGTTTAATATTTTAAGCATTTTGTGGGGAACAAAAGTGAATTAATAAACCAATCTTCACTACCTTGGAGAAAAAGCTGTTTCCAGCAAGTTGAAAACTATTTTAACACTTTAAGGATATTTATTGGGAATTTTTAAAAAATGTAATAAACAAAAAATTTTTTGGATTTATGGGATAAAAGTAAATTTCTTTGGAAGCAAGCTCTGTAAGTGAAATCAGAGGTTTTAAAGAGACAACTCTTTAAATTGACTATTTTTGCCAAGTATTAGCTTATTTTTCATTCTTTGATTTTTTTTAGGACTTTAAAATAGCATATTTTTAAGATAATTTGATTTTGTATTTTGAAAAACTCTCAATCTGTGAGTTCATCCAGGAGTGGCCTGGTCCCAGTGGAAAGATTCATGACAAAGATATCCTGAATGTCTTTAAAAATTCTAAGCAGCATGCTGAAAATGAGCACTCCCAGAAATGCTCATAACTTCCTGCAGCAGCTATAATATCATACTGTGCTTTATTCAAATCTGGGGGGAAAAAAACCCCTGAAACACAATTCAGATCTTTGGTTTTAAAGGCATATTTTTATTTTTTATTTTTTTTTTTTGAGACAGAGTTTTCACTTTATTGCCCAGGCTAGAGTGAGTGCCGTGGTGTCAGCCTAGCTCACAGCAACCTCAAACTCCTGGGCTCAAGCTATCCTGCTGCCTCAGCCTCCCAAGTAGCTGGGACTACAGGCATGTGCCACCATGCCCGGCTAATTTTTTCTATATATATTAGTTGGCCAATTAATTTCTTTCTATTTATAGTAGAGATGGGGTCTCGCTCTTGCTCAGGCTGGTCTCGAACTCCTGAGCTCAAACGATCCGCCCACCTCAGCCTCCCAGAGAGCTAGGATTACAGGCTTGAGCCACCGCGCCCGGCCAAAGGCATATTTTTAAACAATTGATTAACTTCCACCTTAAGACCAGATAATGTAACGTGGCAGCTGGTGTTACTACTTCCTATCTTATTCTCGACATTTGGATATTCCTTTATTATATTCGCTTAACTGTCTAAATATATTTGCATAAGTTTGCAACAGTATCAGATGGAAGCCTTCATGAATTTGTCAATATTATTTTTGGCTAGCTTCATGGAAACATGCTATGCTAAAAGCATAAAATTTTGAGCAGGGAAATAAGCAAACTGCCCTTACATCTGCATAAGACATGTTTGTTGGTAAAGTTGAAAAGACAAGAAAGATGGGCGTTTAACTAGATTACTCATCTTACAAAATATTCAGCCTTCTCCCTATGCTATGCTGCACAGCGTCAATTAATCATGTTTGAAAGCTGAAAGAACAAAGGCTGTTTAGATGACAAATGAGGCAGTAAATGAAGCTGAGATAGGAGTAAAGATTCAAGAGGGAAAAGTCTTGTTTCTTGTTTAATATATATTTTGAGTTTATACAAATGACCTGCAACTTGTTTTAAAATTTACATTCTATCATTAAGTTTGACTTGACACATATTTGATGCTATCCTTTGAGACAACTTGGAATGATGCAAAATTACCCATTATTTTTATAGGAGGGGTGTATAATCACACAAAAAGCAGCAGCAAACACAAGACATCCAATCTAGCCCTAAAATTGCTGGCATGGGCATCAGAGAAGGTCACCCTGCCCACCCCTGACCCCAACACACTCCTAATTTATAAGATGTGTTCATTTCTCTCCTTCCTGGCCCTACAATACAAGTAACTTGAGGGCAAAGACTATGTCACGTCTTTTTATTCCTAGTAGCTCAGTGTCTAGAACCACAACAATTTGTTGAATAGACACAGAGCAAAGAGGAGAGAAAAGGTCTTAATACTTTGCTGCTCTTTGATAATCAAAGTGGATTGAAGATGAATGGCTGATTTAGTAGCTGCTTAGAAATTCCTTCCAGGCTGGTCTGGAACTCCTGGCCTCAAGCAATCCTCCTACCTCAGCCTCCCGAGTAGACGAGAATACAGGGGGGAGCCACAGCACCCAAATCAGTTCTACTTTTGAGGGTCCCGGGATCAGCTCTTTGGGAAATAAGTTGCATTAACCAAACTTACAAGGGCCGGCTTTATAACCTAAATGGCATTTCACTCATTTATGCAAACGTATGACTGTCATTGTGCAAGGCAGTCAAGCCTGGTATCTGGGAACTTGGACTGTGGGAGGGCTGCCACTACCCGCTAACTGGTAAGAGTGGCTCCCTCTGCCTAAGTTGTCTGTACAAAATCGTTCACGTGGAACATTCGCTTTTTTTTCTGGGAGTCTGACACTTGGTGTGTGGCAGGCAGAGGGTGCCTGTGTGACCAGCATCCAGCAAAAACCTTGAGGATTGAGCCTGTAATGAGCTTCCCCTGTTGACAACATTACAGGTGTTGTCACAGTTCAACGATGGAAGAATTAAGTGCATCTTATGTGACCCCATGGGGAGAAGATTCCGGAAGCTTGTGCCTGGTCTCCTCTGGACTTCACCCCATGTGCCATTTCCTTCTGCTAATTTTGTTTTGCGTCCTCTTCCTGTGATAAATCATGGTCTCGGGGACACCCCCACCCAAACGCAATTATCTTCCTCCTAAAATTGGTTCCATTTTCTTTATTCCTTATCTAAACAACCCCCCTCAAACTAGAGGAACAAGTCAGAAATCCTAGAGCCATTTTTGAATTTTCTCTTGCCCTCTTCTGTTCATTCTCCTTCTATAATGTCTCTCTCATCCCCATCTCCTGCCTGTATCTCGGTTTGGGACTTGTGCATTTTTTGTCTTCTTAACTACCAGCCCCTCCTAACTATATCTTTATGCCTCTAATCTATGCTCATTCCACTCCATCCTCCAGACTCCTGCCCGAGTGATCTTTTCAAAACGTGAAAATAATTATGATATTGCTCTGCTTAAAGTTGTGACTCTTAAGCTTGTCCCTCAAGGCCTCATATGACCTGGGTCTTACCTTCCTGCTCAGTGTCACAGCTCATTCCAAATCTCCTGCTGCCTCTCCACACCACTGCCATAGTAAAGGATTTTAGGCTGGGCGAGGTGGCTCATGCCTGTAATCCTAGCACTCTGGGAGGCCAAGGCGGGAGGGTTGCTTGAACTCGGGAATTCGAGAACAGCCTGAGCAACAGCGAGACCCCGTTTCTACTAAAAATAGAAAAAAATTACCCGGGCATGGTGGTGCATGCCTGTAGTCCCAGCTACCTGGGAGGCTGAGGCAGGAGGATCGCTTGAGCCCAGGAGTTTGAGGTTGCTGTGAGCTAGGCTGACATGCCTGGGCAACAGAGTGAGACTCTGTCTTTAAAAAAAAAAGGAAAGGATTTTAGCAATGTCTTCTCCTGCCTCGGTGCTGTGTACCTGCTGCCTTTCTGTCCCCCAATGCCTGGTTAACCTGTCCTTGTCCTTCACGATGCAGCTCAGGTGACCCCACTCCCAGCCTGACTTCCCTTGTCCTGCCAGCCCTCAGTGCCGCTGGCTCCCCCGGGCTCCTAGAGCACAGGGCTCCCCCAGTCCCTGGCATCAGCTCTTTCCACTGTCTCTACATTTAACCTGTGTTCCTCTCTAGCCAGTGAACTCCTCAAGAGCAAGGTCCAGGCCTATGCTGTTGCTCTTTGTTACGGCCTGGTACACAGCACCCCTCAGTATATATACTGAACGAGTGGATCAAAAATTAGGCATTTGCGTGGTAGCATAATGATGCAGCCATTAAACTAGACTGGCCTAATGAATCGCCACTGTTCGCAGAGGCCTGTGTGTCTAAGAGAGAGGGCCAGTCAACTGCAATGAGAAATCTCTACCACCCGGTCTCTCTTGGTGACAACAGTGAAAGCTCATTCTCCGGGGCTCCCTTTCTAAAGTCCATGCGGCCCTACACCCCCTGGTGTCCACATCTCGCCCGAAGCAATGCGCTGAATACTACGTAAACACGGAGTAGTTTTCCGCAGATTTTCCTGCATTGCTCCCCACAAGCTCAGGGCTGCTCATCTTAGAGATGTCCCCTTGCTGGCCTCGGCCTGCTTTGCCCTTCCCTTAAATCCTAATGTCCTTCCTCAAGTCTCTATTGTAGCCTCCCTACGTCACATGAAGGATCTGGGTCTGGAACTAAGCAAAGCCAAGATCCGTGGAAAGCATCGTCTGACTGGTAAACAACACGATGGCTCCCTAGTAGTTGTCATTCCTCATCAAAAAAAGAACATTTTCAAATTTTACATTCTGATTTCATAAAAATTCCAATCACATCCAGTTTGGAATTCCAGAGACGTGGAGCTAAAAGGGCCCTGCGAACATCATCCCCCGCACAGGAGTCGAGCGAGGTGCTCCGCGGCACAGGCAGGACTGTGAGCCCAGAGGTCCCGACTCCTCCAGCGCACTCAGCACTGCACCACCCTGCTCTTCGCTGAGGTGCTGCCTCCCTTTGATGTAAAAAAACAAAACAGTCCCTTCACAAGCAGGGTGAAATGCACAACACTGGCGAGGCGCTATCAAATAAAACAGTTTTTTTTTAAAAAAACCCAATGCAACCCTTGGTCCACAGCTGCAGAGTCCCTGACCGCTGTGCACACGTCCACACAGCTCTTGTGGCCAGGCCAGGCCGAGCCAGCCAGGCGGAGGCAGTAGCCCTTGGAAAGGAGGGGACGTGGCCACGCCTGAGCCACGGCTCTCCCTTCCACTAATGCAAAAAATCACACAAATCGAAAACCGCACGATCAGCTGTATCTTGGGGGTTACGTGGGCTTCTGTAGGCCTATTACCATCCATCCTACTGCAAATTTGCAAATGTACACGGAATTAATGGTTCTGGCTGGCTGCCAGCCAGGTCAGCCTTAAAAGCAACCAAAACAAAACACATTTCTGCACAGCATGCCGACAGGCTTTCTATGAGATCAGAAATGCAGTCTCCGCCAGGACAAAGGCCAAGAACGAATGTGACAGACCTGAGTGTCAGAGCTCCCACCCTGGGGCCTCTCCCCTGAGCCCCAGCCTGGCCGAGCCCCAGCCTGGCCCTGCCCCGCCCAGGGGGATCTCCAGATACTCATCTCTCTGTCCAGAAGCTGTTTACATTTCATTAACACATCGACTCCGTAAGTTAGCTTAAGTGCTTACTAGGTACTGAAATGAAGCAAGAGAAGAGGTAAAACCCAACCCCTCAGTACATAAGCTAGGGGTCCTCAAACTTTTTAAACAGGGGGCCAGTTCACTGTCCCTCAGACCATTGGAGGGCCGGACTATAGTCTAAAAAAAACTATGAACAAATTCCTATGCACACTGCACATATTTTGAAGTAAAAAAAACAAAAGGGCAAAAACACCCGCATGTGGCCCTCGGGCTGTAGTTTGAGGACGCCTGACATAAGCCATAGGTTGCCCCTGAATAGGAATGAAAATAAGGGTGCAGCCAAGTGTGGTGGCTCACATCTATAATCCCGGCACTCGGGGAGGTCAAGGCGGGAGGATCACTTGAGGTCGGGAGTTTGAGACCAGGCTCTGCAACAGATTGAGATGCTGTCTCTGTAATAAGAAAATGATAATAAAATAAGGGTTCTGCATAGCACTTTCCTCAAAGGTAAGACTATTCCCTGGAGTGTTCTAATGGTGGAGGAAAAGGCAGAAATGCCATCTTTGTGCGTGTTTGTGTGTATGTGTTTTTGGCTGGGAGGAGTCTAGGTCTCTTGGTTCTTGGAGCCGTCTGAGGCAGCACCATTAGGGAGACAGCGAGGGATTCTGGGGCTCCTAGGCACTAAAGTGGGTGCCACTGAGATTCACGCCGCCCCCCCCCCATCGGCTTTCAGAGAGGCTCATGGGAGATTTGGGTACGCTGTAAGAATCAGGTCATGCAGCTCCCAACTGTCCAATCAAAGTGGTTCCATGGTGACCTCTGAGCCACTAGGGAGGTCCCAATCCTTGCACTATAAAACAGGACACAGACGATAACCAGTCCCCTTTTTGCGCCCTTCCTTTTGCTCTCCCTTTGCTGCGACAATGGGTCAAGTCATCATCTGTGGCATATGTATCCCTGCTCTGTAAACCTGTATCTTGTCTTGCTCTATAACCCTATCTTTCTCTCCTTGATAAACCTCATTCTCTTGCTTGCCTAACTTTGGTGTGTCCGGTCATTCTTCGATGGTGAGCACCAAAAATCAACATTTTTCACACTGATATCTGACAGCACCATTATTATATTCTGCCTCCTAATCTTCTGTATGCCCATTCCAGAGGAGGGAGGTTTTCAGCAAAGAACATGAGGAGGCTTACCTTCCTGATTGACAGAAATCAGGATCATGGAAAATATATACAGAATAAGAGTCAAGATTCAGTTAGAAAGTAGGCACTGGGCCCAGGCACCCTACAATTACTAGAGCCGAGCTGTTTATGAGTTACAGAGATTCTTGGCAATCAGAGCAAAGGAAAGATATTCAGCCCCAGGATGTGCCTTGTTCATATGGAAAAGGAATTTAAACATTCCTTTATTCCTGCTTTATTCCCCTCATGCATTTCTACATTGTTGACATTTTGCTCATTTTTCTCCACTAAACACACCAGTTATTTCTCCGAGTCATTAAACATTTTAAACGTATAATCGCTGTATATCTTTAAAGACACTCAATCTGGCTATGAAACCATCTAAACATTATTATCTTTAACCCTCCTTTCAATGAGTCTTTTTGGATTACCCATTACATTTCGGGGAAAAGAAATGATTATTTGGGGCTAGAAAGATGTCAGTTCATGTACGCAATAGAGAAGATACAGGAAAAAAAAAATAAAAGAAAATTACAATTCGAGATCTTTGAAGATTTACTGAACCACTGCAGGCAGAGTTTTTGTTGTTAAAGTAATGACATAGAGAGCAGCGACTGTACGTTGATAACACTCCGGAGGGAGGCCGGGAATGTCAGGGTGCACGGCAAAGTAGACTCGTGCACTTCGGATGAACTAGAACACTCCATCACTGTCCTCAGCTTGAATTTGTAATCACAAAGAAGTGCTGGAGAAGGATTTATGGGCACATGTTTTTTTAGTCCTGCAAAGGTTCCCCATCATGGTTCTCATGTACCATTAACTATTTGCTGTCCAAAAAAGGGAAGAATTCCACCTGAAGTTCTAATTGGTAAATTTTATTATTCTTACGAAACCATCTATTCTTTTCCCAGTGATGTGGTTGTAGCAATCACTTTTTTTTTTTCCTGTCTCAAATACTTCCTACTCCAAAGAAAGACATAAGGTTCCACTTGATGCTCAAAATGAAAACTAAAAATGCTCCAAGGAAGCTGAACAAATCTCCCACTGGAATCCTGTCGTTAGGTGGTTTGGTGTCTCTTCTTTCTCCTTGGCAAAACATTTCCATCTCAAAATAGGAGCACATTCCACTCTTTACGGCAAACTTATCAAAATTAAAATAACCTCCAGCTGCCAAAACAGCTTTAAGAAAAAAAGTCAGTTATGGTTCCCATACGAAACAAAGAACTTCCAGCTATCTATGCAATGATTTTTGCCCACGGGAAAAGCATTTTTAATGAAATGATTTTTAAATGGCGTAAAAAATTACAAATGAGTAATTCACTAAATTCATTACGTATTAACTTGGGAGGGAATATCAACCCCATGGACTGTGGAGCTGGACTGACTGCCCTAAACTTGGAGAACTGAGTCCTTGTGAGTGGTGAAGTAAATATAAGTATTTTCAGGACAAAACTAAAAACTGTCTCTTAATATGAGTGCTATAGTTGGGATTTACACTTGGATACTAAGGTACAAAAGAGAACTTTTCACCTATCTTTGTAATTTTATAGCTTTGATGACAAATTAAGTCTTGGAAGTAGCGTCAACCATGCTATAAAAGAGAGCAAAGATAATGGAAACCCAGGCTACTGGTCGCAGTGGCCCTATAATCATTGCGACACAGCAGCAAACAAGTTGAAAGATGGAGCATTCTGATGGATCAAAAATATTTGTATAAGTCAGACAATGCACGGCATCTCAGAAGACCTTCTTTATATGTAGGATAATTCTATTTGTATAATACAGTTTGAAATAATATTAAAAGCTTTTGACCTATAGCAAATAACAGCCCATTCAGCAACCAAATTATTGAGGCTTCATTACTAGATGCATATAGAAATATTATTTCAGCATTTCCACACAGATCAACCCACCGTGCAGGAATGGCTCATTGGTCCCTCGGCCTGGCCTGGAGCTGCCAGTTCTGGTGCTTCTGGCCTTCCTTTTTACCTAGGACAAGATCCCTCCCGTAGCCAGGCTCACACAGCCCAGGTAGGGGGAAATGGCTGAAAGTTTTGCTTTTCTGCATTAAAGGCAGTGAGGAATGGCCCAGAGCCCTTGCCCAGTAGGCACACAGAAGCTGGCCTTGTACACATCCAGGGACCATCATTCACACAACTGCTGCGAGGAACGGGGTCCCCAAAGCTATGCAATGGTCTGATCCCATCATTCCCTTGGTTAAGGGCTTCTGTGGCTCACCCCACTGGCTTTGGGGTCCAGCCTACTGCTACATGGAGTGTACCACCCTGCCCTCCCCATAAACGCTGCTCTTGTTAGGACACTGCAGGGCACTCCTGGGCACAGGAGAAGTGACCATCCTTCCTCCGTGTCCCTTTGCACCCTGCAACCGTGGGCTCTCTGTTTGCACGCAGCAGCCTGCTTGCCTCCCCCAGCTGAGCCTGCAGGGCAGGGTTTGGGCCTCTTCCCTCTCGGTAACCTCAGTGCACGCTGCACAGGAGACACACAAAAATATTTGCAACTGGAAGGGAATTCCAGGCTGCATAGCACCCCCAGTTTAGGTAACTCCCCAGTTTTTAGCTCTGGCCTCTCCCCTGGACTCCAGAAGCTAATTTCTAACTGCCTAATAGACAACCCCGTAGGAAGTCAAACAGGCACCTCTACCCGCAGGGCACTTGCCAGTCAACCTCTTCCCTGCAAGGCCAGTTTGCTGTCCTGGCTCTTCTGGGTCCATCCTTCTGGGTCTCCAGGACTCACGTGGGCCTTCCTCACATTCCTCACTTGTCAGTTCCTGCGACTTCCCCTTCACCGAGTGTCCCGGCCACACACACCAACCTCTCCACTTACTGGCGAGAATGCCATTGCCCCCGCTGGGGGCTCCATACCACTCCCCAGGGCCTTGGGACAGGCCTGAGGTCTCCTGCCTCTCTCCCTCCTTCCCTTAGGAGGGCACTGCCAGGTGGTCGTCCACCCACAGACACCCTCGAATGTCCTAGTATGTCATCCCAAGTCCCACATTCTCAGCCTGCCTTCCTGCCCAGCCCAGCCCACTCACCCACTGTGGTCTCTGCCATCTTTGAACATCTTTCATCTTTGTCATTTATATCTTTCTTTTGGCAAGCAAATGACACTAACTGTATTTGCTTTAACTTTTCAGGTGTTTATGCCTTATTTATCCAAACATGCTGGTGCCACCTCAGGGGAACTCTCCTTTGCCATTTATCGCTGACTGTCCTCACTGGGCTGCACAAGGAGTGATGAACTAATCTAGGCAAAGCGTTTGGAAGAGCATCTGACCGGTGGTAGGGACAGGTGAAGCCGGTGACGATGCAGCCGGGCACACGGGTGCACAACATGGACACGCAGCGTCCACACACATGGCTAGACTGCCCAGCAGTCAGACTTGGTGGGTGTGGTGTAATATTAAAGATATTTGATCTTTGTCCTCACAGGGCTCCTAAAACCCTAGAAATTTCCTGAGAGATAGTGCCTTTTCTTATTCATAATGAGCTCCTCTTATAACATCTGAGTTCATGCTAATGAGGTGACTTAGAGTGGGGTCCCCAGAGGGCCTTCGGACAGAATGACCAAGTGATCAGAGGTCTTTCAGCCCCACCACCAACCTCCTGGAAAGGTGGGAGTTGGGGCCGGGAGATTAGGCTCTACAAAAACTCCTGAATGAGATTCGAAGAGCTTGCGTGTGTCAGGAGGGAGGCACACGTCAACTCCATAGAAACAGAAGCTCCTGCCCTCAGGGCCCTTCCAGATCTCGCCTTATGTACCTCTGCATCTGGCTGTCCACCCGGATCCTTTGTAGTATCCTTTATGACAACCTCCCTGAGTTCTGTGGGTCATACCAAGCTCCTGCAGCCTGGACTTGAGATTAGCATCTGAAGTGGGGGCAGTCGTGTGGGACTGAGCCTGTAGCCTGTGGGACTGGACACCCTCTCTAGGTCGACTGTGCCAGAAGTGAATGGAATAATGGGATGCTCAGTTGGTGCTCGCTAGAGAATTGCTTAGAGTGTGGCGGACAAACCACCACACGGCTGGTCACAGGAGTGCTCTGTGTTGAATGCAAAAGCACCAGGAAAAAAGAGTTTGCCCTTTTCCTTTATAGTGGGACATTCAATGTGTAGATCCGCATCTAAGCACATTAATATAAATGTATCTGGGCTTGCTTTTATAGTCTTGTCGGTCAGTAACTGGTTTGACAAGAAAGACTAGGGCACCGATCCCAAAAGGATGGAGTGAAGAGCAGATAGGACTTGTGGGAACTCGAGGCTCTCCTATTAGCTCCTTAAAAGATGTACTGTTCTAGACTTTTTTGAGCCTGGGATTCTGGTACTCCCGAGTTTACGTGGCCAGTGGACTCCTTAAACATTCTCTTGCTCTCTGCAGAGCTGGTAGGCCACAAGCACGCTAAGTCGGCTCCTATGGTATGTTCTACACTGGACTTCCAACCGTGGAAAGGTCAACAGAATTGAAGACATGGTCCCTACTGGGGTGGGAAGGGGTTCCTGGATTAACAGCAGACACTGGGTAAGGTGACATGGGTAAAGTGAGAGGACCCCCAAAGGCAGTAACTGCAACTGACCTTAGCTGGGTGGAGCTGGTGGCACAAATGCAGAGGTGTGCCTGAGTGACAAATGGGGTGATGGAAATATATCCTGGTAGGTGTGCTGAGCACACCATCCCCCAAACTCCAGTCCTGCAGAAGGCTCGGGAGCCCAGGTGACGATGCATGCAGAGGACAGACACAGGTGAGTCTGGGAACTGGATGATGGGCTTAGAGTGCAAGGAAGCCCAGGGTAGGTAACATTAATGGGTCCTGAATCTCCTCATTGATCCTTGGGCTTGGGATGAGACTCATGCAGGAGACTGATGGCCTTGATGGCTTTAGCACCTTATGTCCAGAGCCCTGGGTGTCTTCCTTGGTGGCTTGTGGTACCTTTATTACAAATGGCTGAGGCGGCACACCTCACACACGCACCTCAGCAGGTTCTTATAGGAGAGTGGTGATGTGGTTATGAATTTTAATTCTGGATCTTCCAGGGACTTAATAAAATTCCTTCATTTAATCATTTAACCCAATATAAATTATTCCCCTAAACCTACTTTACACCTGTTCCCTGATTTTATTATACCAGTGAGTACAGCCAGATCTAATTAAAAGTTTTAAACCTTCAATGATACTCATAAAAAAGTATCTGATAACCAATTCTCTCAAAAGCAATTTCTTGCAAATATTTTCATTTACAGTGAGTAGATTTTTCTCATATAACACAGTGGATAGATTCCTGGAAACTACAATTTTAAAGCGAAATGAGGTACTGTGTGCCCCGGCAACTTAATTCTCATTTATATTAGTGAACCTATGGCAAAACTGGATTTGCTGTATAGAAGGAGATTTTGCTTAAAGTGGCCATTTCCAAGAACCTATCTATGACATTAGGCGAGGTCTTACCATAATCTGATATTCACGGGTGGGTAGTTTAAAGGACACGTATACAGTTAAGCCTGCAAACTGCTGTGAGTTCCAGATTTTATCAGTTATGTTTCTCCACAAATTACAATTCCAGTTTTTAAAAGTTTACCTTTTCTTTTCATCCATCCTTCCCACTAAACCCTCAAACTGACTCTGAGGGTGGCCTGGCTGTCTAATTTGCAAAACTAGTATTTTGGTTTGCATTAATTTTATTCCCTTGCATAAATTGTTTAGCTGCTTCTGATCACAAGCCTCTTAGCGAAGACTGGGTTGCAGAGTATAATTATTTAACAAAGAGGCACAGAACACAGAGAAGCTCCAGGAGTACCCAATAATTTTACGGGTGCCTTTCAGAGGTTCTAAACTGGGATATATCTTTATTGTCAATTTTAGGCTATGAATCCAAACCAAGAACAGGGGAAATGAAACAAGCTGGCTGCAGATGAAAGTGGAAGAAAACTGAGCCAATATCCCATCAATTGCTAGGAAAAATGATAGATTAATATGCTGATTGTGCGGCTGGACACAGAGGTATCACAAGCACCCTTTTTTCCTTGTCTCTTTTTCCTCCTACCCTGAAGAGAAACACATACCTTTCTCCTAAGTACATCAATAGTAAAAAAGACAGAACCAGCACATGGGGATTAACAGCAGTGCATTGCAAATTCAACTCGACAGGAGAAATATCTGGCATATTTCTACTACTAAGTATTATTAGTCAGCATATTTCCCTGGCTGAGACTGATTTTGCTTAAAGTCATTTTATATTTGTGCTAAAAATAAATCTGTATCCAACCAGGGGAGAAAAGATGCTTTAAACAAATGGATTGGACCTAGATGACCTCCTGTGTCAGAGAGGAAAACATCGTTTTCATGAGTCACAGAGCTTTTTCCCTTCTGATCAATACGATACGCAGTTTCTGGAAACTGAGAACCACGATGGTCACCTTCCTTTCCCCCGAACACGCCACACTGAAAAGACAGGAACACTCCTCTCCTACTGGACGGATGCTGTGGGTAAAGGCGTGGCCACAGAGCAGTCAGGCGACCTGCTGCAGGGATGTCGTGACACAGGAAGCTGCGCATGCCTGGGCCGGGAACGGCCTGTTGGGACGAAAGCAGGAAATTCTGATGCAGAGATAAGGAAGAGTGTAGGGAAAGGACCCAAGCTGGGTGGGGAGAAGGAAACGAGATTCCAGGATTGCAGGGAAATGACACAGTGACACGGCGTGGGGCCAGCCTGGGAGGAGGGGCTGGGCGGGGCATGAGCTGCACCTGGCTTATGTCACACTGATCGGAGATTGCAGGTGTGCAGCCAAATCGAGGCCAAGGAACACGGGAGACAGGAAGGTCATCTGCAGAGACTTTTGTAAAACAAGCTAAGAGTTCCTTTGTTTGTTCGCGGGGTGAGAAGGTAGGGCGGTGGAGAGCGAGCGGAGAAAGGACGGGTAGATGCTGTCACAGGCAGTGTGCCCGCCGGGGGCTCGGCTGGACGCCCGGGCTGACGCCGTCCGCATAATCTCATGTCACCGAGAGCGCTTTACTACATTACGGCCTATACGTCTCACTTAAGGTGCAGCTTGGGGAGCGAATGCTTGATTTTCTCACTATGTGGCTGGCCATGAATCTCTGGAAAATGTGAGGAGTCATGCATTTGATTTAAAGCTCCGCGGTCTGAATGAATCCACCTTCACGCCCGGTGGAGTGAAGCGAGCGTGTAATAACCATGCGTCCCTAATAGGGCCGGTACAAAGGGAGAAAGCGCCTCCCCACTGAGCTCGCAAAGAACCTCACCACTGACCCGAATCAGATCCAGCAGGAAGCGAAACATTCAGTACATACTTTTACTAGAGGGAGGAGAACGGAAAACAAAGTGAGCCGAACTGAAACGTGAGAACCAACAGCCTGGCAGCCACTCTGCCCGGTGGGGCCACAGGTTTCTTTTCGCCCCCCGGGCTCTGGTCCTGCACCACTCCGCACCCAGCACTGGCTGTGGATGACGTCGCTGGTGCCCTAGCACGCTCCGGCAGTGTCCTGCTCTCCAGGGTCCAGCCGGGCCATGACATCAGCGGTGCGCCAGGGCAGAGATGTGGCCGGGCCAGGTCACACGGAGTGGAGGAGACAAAGGCCAAGCCGGCCAAATACACTTCTAGTTTGACTACAGGTCTTTTAGTCCCTTGTTCCTGGACAGACTTCCACTTTGTGATGGGTCCAGCCCAGGCCAATCCCGATAGGGGGAAATTTTAAAAATGTGTGTACCCATGCTGTGCCGCCTTCACTTTCTGCCCCAGAAAGGGCACAGGGACCAAAGTGAGGGGTTATGGGAAGACAGAGGGAAGGACACCTCCCAGGGATAAGCACAGCCCGGGGCCAGGCCAGGGGTTCGGGCTGCTGGGTCTTACAGTGGCCCTAGCCACCACGCGTCTCTCTCCCGTATCTGGGGGACAGAGCACAAATGGTCTATTTCTCTACAGTCCCAGGAGCCACCCTGTCCCCAAAAACACCCTAAATGGCACTAACCACCACCTAAATGCCACAGGACAGCTTCACCCGTTCTGGGTGAATGTCAGGCTGTTTAACCTTGAGGATGCAACCCAGAGTTTGTCATATATAGTGGCTTAACTACATGTCCCAGGTTTGTCGATGAAAAGAAGAGTTTATGTTTTAAGTTCTTCAAGAGCCTCTCTGACTGTCTCAATGCGATGTCAAAGGAATGGACATCTGCTAAGAACTCACACTTGGTCAGACACCTCCCCGTCCCAACTATCTTGAAAATGCATCGCTGTTTTAGAAAACCCTGTGAGCAGGAAGGGGTCACTCATCCAATTCTGACCCCAAAACAGTTTGCAAGAAGGGCCCAGGTGCAAATTAACATGGAAAAAAAATCTTGCCTTTCCTTAGGAAAATTTGAGGTTCACGAACATTAGTCAAATCTACATGAACCACACTCAGGAGTGCATTTTTTTTTTTTTTTTTTTGAGACAGAGTCTGCCTCTGTCACCTGGGCTAGAATAGAGTGCCGTGGCATCAGCCTAGCTCACAGCAACCTCAAACTCCTGGGTTCAAGCGATCCTCCTGCCTCAGCCTCCCCAGTAGCTGGGACTACAGATATGTGCCACCACCCTTGGCTAATTTTTCTTTTTTTGGTAGAGACAGGGTCTCACTCTTGCTCAGGCTGATCCTGAATTTCTGAGCTCAAGCCAGCTTCCCACCTCAGCCTCCCAGAGTGCTAGGATTACAGGCGTGAGCCACCGCGCCCGGCCAGGAGGAGTGCATTTCTTATAGGAACGTTCTAGCATGTATGTCCTTTCTTCACTGTGCTACCTTTTGAGGTGCTGAAACACTGCAAGACGGCCAGGAGACATCTCACGTGCTGCACGTGTGTTCTGACTCTCTGGCAACTCTTTGGCTTAAGTTAAACATTTTCCCCAAGTACTTATATTATAATTTATCATCTTCCCATTTATTGCATTTTCATGTTATGAAAGTGATATATGCCCAATGTAGTAATCTGAACTACACAGGTAAGTAAAGAAAAGAAAAAAGCTACTTATAATATCACTGTCCAATGTTAAGGTTTTGGTGTTGCCTTTACAGACTTTTTCTACGTGGAATGTAATAATTTACTTCTCCATAATATCACTTCACATACTTTGCTTACATATTAGTATTTTTATGTGATGAAATTTATGCCAACTGAGTAAACAGTCCCTGTAAATTATAAAAACTTAAAGAAAATATCAAAACAATGCGACCACAAGACAAAGACCACCTACTACTAAAAATTTTTTTTTTTTTTGGGCATGAGATTGTATTTTGAGAAGTTTTATAAACTCTTGGGTTTATTGAACACTATAAACTCTAAGCTTTGAGAGAGAATTCTGGAAACATACCATAACAGGGTAATTTTTAGAATATAGGGTTGGAAAATCTTCAAAAAAAACCCAACGTGTTCTTTTCTTCCTAGATGAAAGCTCTACACTGGATAAATTCTTTCTTTCAAAAAGACATACTATGTGTTGTGATGGTTGAGAATCTTGTACTATTTCCTAGCTTTCAATAATATGCTGGAAAAAAACACATAAGTATATCATCAAACAGAGACAAGAATACCTATGAAGCCTACTGGGAATGAAGAGTTATTTAAGGAAAAAGGAGCTACCTTAAAGTAATATGGAAAACATTGCCAATGTATCTGAGAACGGCAGTGAAGGGCACAGATGCCCACGAGATGGGAATCCTTGCATGGATTACTTCTGTGAAGAACAGCATGGTGACGTGAAACACACTGGGGAAGCTGCTACACCAGTTAATGGCATTTATGATTATTATTTGATTGTGTTGCCCAATGTTAAAGCGGTAACTAAATAGAACATGATGAAATAATTCATTGGTAGAAAAAATGTGGCCCCCAAGTAAAGATGGAAAGTAAAAGTAAATATTTAGAAAGCTAAATCTGGAGGGGAAAAAGGCCGAACTGTCCAGCATCTCACCATGCCACCTCCCAAAGTCAGAGACGCTGGGGATGTTTATTGTTTGAGGAGGGACTTGCTTGGGTTGGGATTCTCCACTTTTAGACCTGCGAGCTAGGCAGAGGCAAGGGGGGATCTCTGCCTCCCTTGAGGACATTCCGAGAGGGGATTTCTTTCTTTGTTATAAAGCCCACGGCGTTCTGTCTTGCACAGTTTTACTCGCTAGTCCACCGCAAGGCCCCCACGGGAAGGACCGGATCTCACTCATTCATCTCCCTCCGTGTGGTCTGTGGCCCTGGCTGCCGCGGGTATTTAGCAACAGTTTGCGGAATGAATGAACGAACACTGCAGAAGAATGGGGAAACTTTCTAATTTTTCGAGGTCTCAGTTTGGACTTTCTTTCTGGAGTAGATAGAGGAATGTGTACTTCAACGGCACTCTGATGAGCCCATGTTGAGTGACAGTGACTCATTTTGCTAGAATTTTCCCACCTGCAGGAACCAGCTCCCCCCACCTTGTCCCCATTCCCCTGCCCCTTGGTCAGCTCAGCGGGAAATTGCCGTCCTGTCTCCACCGAGGGTGACGAATGTGCAAAGCATTCCAGCAGACGGTGCCAGCGCCCGGAATGGGCCCAAGTAAAAGTAAATACCAGCCCTTATTAGGACATCCTGGCTCCCCTCGCACACTGTCCCCGCCGCACGCAGCTTCCTGCTCTGTCATAGAAAGCGGCCCTCTAAGGCCACCACCCCCGGAGACGGTTTCCTGACCTCCAGGAACTTCTTTAGTCAGGCATCACTTCCTTCCTCGCGCCTCACACGATTGTGTCAGCAGGATTTTGCCACGCTGTGTTGACGCTCATGGCGACCCTGCCCGTGGCCAGGGGCGGGACCCGGCCAAGCGCTGCGAGGATGAGATAGTGACGGCACAGGCACCGAGGGCGCTTCAGGGACTCAGGGGCTGCGGCCGCTCCATTCCACACGTTCATTTTCTACCCTGTCACAGTTCCGAGTGACATCAAGAGCGGCCGCCGCCCTGGTGCTCAGACTCGAGCCCAGGCTGACGGGATTCTGATGTCCCAGAACTCTTTGGTCTTTACCTGGCACTGGCTGTGGTGGTGTTAGCTGGGGCAGGAGGAGATTCACATTATACATTTCTATTGTATATAAGACTTTAAATTATATTGTGGCTTTTATTCGATGACTGGTAAATGTTCAGAAATGAATAAAAGTATCAACCAAAAGCACAATTTTTACACCAAGCCATTTTCTTTGTCC